>JARVGW010000564.1:18874198-18885418 GCA_031762495.1 Anablepsoides rubrolineatus | reverse complement strand
GTTTTCAAAGCTGCAACTTTTTTCAAAGTGCATGATTTTATTTTATTTTTCCCCCCTCTAGTGTGCATGTGAGTGTGTCTTTAAAGAAGAAGAATGTAGAGATAAAATGTTACACAGTGTTTCAGGAAAACAGTTACATAAATTGTACAAATATGATGAAACTTTTTCAGTTAATTCTAAAAGACTTTTAAACATCTGTATCTTTTATTTTAAATCTTTTATATATTTAAATATATATATTATTTTTAGTGTGTTTATGCTGAACCTTTAGTTCAATGATCAACACACTGATTTTGTTTGAACACAAGCAGCAGGCCTGTGATCACCATATGCACTTAGTAGCAAGGTTAGAGTGCAGTCCTCATTAGCATGTATAAACGCCCTGTGTCAGGAGGTCGCCTTTGACCCCAGCACATAAAATATTACTCAAAACCAGGCTGACACAATTGTATTGATGTGCATTTGGGATGTGAGTCGCTGTTTTTTTTTTTTTTTTTTTTGTAAAAGTAGATTGAAAACTTTAGATCAGTCAATATTCTTCTTAATATTATTGTAAAATAAAAATAAAATTCTGAAATGATCACGAAATATTTCTAAATCAAGTATAAATGCTTTTTCACATACAGGAGGTTGTGTAAAAACTGTGCAAACATTGTGAATGTTCTGACACACCAAGTAACACACCAACAGTAATGGAGAAAGGCTGAATTTCTTATATATATATTTGGGTGTATTTATTTACTCTTTTTGAAAAGGAGAGTTGCAACAAAATCGATTCCCTTAAATCCAATTCAAATCAGTACTCACCTATATAAGATACAAAAGTCATTAATTATGCTACAGTTGTGTTACAAGTTTAGGTCAGTAAACTGTTTTATGACTACAAGGTTACAAGATTTGTAAATAATACCTTTGGCATTATAGGAAGACACACACACACACACACACACACACACACACAAAGAAAAAAAAACAAAACTTTTTCATGCCTAAAAAGATCACCACAGAGCCGATGTCCCTTCGGTCGCAGTCCAGCACAATGTGTTCCAGTTCACTTTCATCATGTTGTACCAGCTGAACATGGTGTAGCTTTCAGCCCTGCCCTGTGGGAAACCAGCCTGTTTTTTTTTCCCTCACTGTGTGTGTGTGTAGGGGTGTGTGTGTGTGTTTGTAAGACAGAAAGATGCTGAAGAGCTATGCTGTCCCAAGCTCTCAGCAGCACAAACTTCCTTTCAGGGCCTCCAGCATGGATTGGCCACAGTGGCTCCATGTGACATGCTCCAATGAATACTACCCAGATTCTAGAAAGCCACCAATGCAACCCCTTAAAGCGTGTCTGTTGGATGAAGCCAGGCTGCCAAGAGAAGAACATTTTCTGCATATATTCTGTTTTTTCTTTCTTTTTCTTTTGCTTCCTTTTCTTTTTTTCTATAAGTCATATAAATTAAATCTGGCATTTTTCTCCATTTAACACCAAATTTTCACAAACAGGTGACATGTAACAGTTTTATCACAAAAGCCCACACGCATGGAGGCAATTAGCACCAGCTTATGGGAATATTTCTCTATTAACAGCTTGTAAAAATGTTCATTTGTTCAAAACATGAAATCTGATCACGTGTGTAGCAATGATAAAGTAGTTCAGTTCTTTTGAAGTGGGTGGAACTTTTAATATCAGGTTGTAGGAATCTTTTAAAACTGCATCAGTGTGGAGAAAATGAACTATTGACCAGTCAGAACAGGGCCAAGACCGGAGTGTATTACTGACGCCTTAAAATAACTTTGATCCCATACTTTCATTGCAGTTTATGTGAACACTATTTTAAGAACTTTTATCAGTTTCAAATTAATTTGGGCAAAAAATTACATCACACATGCTCCAGCTGCACAAGTATTTCCTGTATTTGTGTTTTAAAAAAAATATTTTTTTTTAAAAAAACATAAAATGTAAAATTGACAATACTGTAAAGGTTTACAAAATAGCATTAATATAAAACGCTACTGTTTTTTTTAGATAGGCATTGTTTTAAAATGAGTTGTTAGTTTGATAATTTGATCAAAGTTAAAGTCTGACTCTCCAAAAGTCATTTAAATGTCTCCTTACAAGTAAGATATTAAATGTGCATACTGTTTCCACACAACCTGACTTTAAAAGATCAGAATTATCTCTAGAGTTTTAGAGAGTCCACCTAGATTGTGTGCAGTAGTCAACCAGTAAACTGCCTGAGACACTGGATAATGTAATTCAACTTCAGTCAGCACTTTACACATACAAAAAATATATTTCTTTTCCTCTTTCTTTCCATTCCATCTCATGTCGAAACAGCTGTCTGGCAAACAAAGGTCCACGCTGACTTGTATCAACAGGTTTACGAAAATAACAATGTTCTCATTGTTTAGACAGGTCGGTGCTCCAGACGTTCTGAATCTTAAGCTTGTTGATGTTCTCGAATACTTTAAGATATTAATTTTCTCCCTCAAGGTTACTTTACGTGACCTAATAACAAGTTCCCTTATTATTTTTGCATATACGCTTGACAAATTCTACTGGTCAGCTCCCTCTCACTTTACATGAACATGTTGCCTAGCACAATAAATCAAAGCCCTAAATAACATAAATGGGAACAGGAATAATACATGAGAATTCTGTTCAGAGATACACATGAAGGGTGTAATCTAATTAGACGGTTGTTTAATTCAAGTATCAGTTCTTGCCTGCAGAGGGAGGGTTTTAATCACAGTGTGACTCAGAAGGTCTTTGGGTCTGGCTGCTTTATTTAAAAAAAAAAAAACCTGATAGGGATCTTTAAGGAAAAAAAAAACTCTATGCAGTTTATCTAGAGGTTTTTAGTTAGTCAAAGCTTCAAAATGAGGCCAACACAGTGTCCATTATGTTTCTGATTTACTTTTTGGCTTCGTTACACCTCTTCAGAGACCTTAAGCAGCTGTGGACGTTCCGCTGGTTCACCGACTAATACTTAGGGGCCAAATGTTCCCCATCTCAGGGGACTCAAAACCAAACAAACCCCAGGTTTCCACTTTCAAGCAGCCTTACAAAAGTCAATGTGAGAGTTTGAATCAAATATCTCAGATGTCCGCTTTGTTTACATTTGGCTTCCTTTTGTATTCCTTTGGGGAAGCTCGGGAATGGTAATAATGTCAAGGCGTGCTATATCTTTAATGGCTCAGGCGAGGTGGAGCTCGCCCCCAAATGTCCGTGTAAAACTAACACAGCGTGGTGGGTATACATAGAAAAACCCTAATTAATTCTGAAGCTGATACGTACGTAAAATAAACGAGACTTCAAACAAGGTGAAGTTGTCCCCGAGTGATGAAAAAAAAAGGCACACAGGGGTCAATGCACTTTGTGTGACAGACATAATGCTTCACCTGTGAAACATGCCAGACTCTCGAAGCCTGTTTCATGTAAACGTGGAGATGTTGAATTTGTTTGGTGTCAACACTAGTAAATAATCCAGCTGATTTAAAGCTAGGAGTAGTTCTTTAGAAAGTCCTTAGACCAGAATTGACCCTCCTACAGCACTATGTTTCTGTTCAGTTTACATTTTTATTGATGGCAAGAATTTTAGGGAATATATAACATCTCATTGTTAACTATTTACTTAAGAAACAAACTTGCAATGTTGATAAAAGTAAAAGTGAGACAAATAAGTGTAGTTGTGTGGTATAGTTTTATTTGGACATTGAAACTAAATTTAAAATACACACACATTTTTATAGAAGGCAAGTCTGTTTTTGCCAAAACAGTACATACTACATATTTAGATTTTGATATATAAAACTGAAACTAGAGGTGATCCATACTAGTTCTCAAACTGAGTGTGAGTACTTCAGTTTGGGTACTCACCAATACAGAGTACCAATACTGAGTTAGAATTTAAATATTACACAATATTTACAAAAAAAAACATAACATTTATTTAGAACTATATATATATATATATATATATATATAGTGTTTTTTGAACAAGTATGAGTAAAATTGCTGTTTTCGAGCTTGATTGAGACACCACTGCCTGCAACATTTGTAAGGTAAGTGCACTTTTCAGAGATAATTGTGGAATTTATAGTAATATGATGTAGTTGCCAGAGTTTCACAGTTAAAATTATGACACCGTAAGCCAAGATAGTGATAGTGATTTATGTTTTTTGTTTGTTTGTTTTCACTCATGCATTCTGACCCTCCTATCAAAGCCCATTTCAAGCTCAGCAGATGTTACTTTCATACTTGTTCAAATCTTGTCCTCTGTGATGATTGAAAAATAGGTGACTCAGCTCCAGGGAAGCCAAATGCATCAAAGTATTTCCCAAATTTGCAACATTTGCAGTGGTTTGCTGAAAGTTTCACATTTACAAGTAAAATCAGTCCTCACAAATGTCTCTGCTAACCAAACATTATCTGTTAAGATAATGAAGCTCGCTGCTGATGGAGCAAGATCCAGTGGACACCAAGTGGCCCCAGAGAACCCCTCCCTTTCCTTGAAAACTAATGTTTACAATCGTTTAGGGGCGTCTGTGGAAGATGTACGGGAGACACAGGCGTATGTTTGTCTCTGTTTTGAGGCTTGTGGCTCAGCTGAAGCTCATCTGGCAACCTTATGGGTTGCTTATCCACGCCATAGCTTTGGTTGTTTCTCTCTCCTTGTTTTCTTTTCTTTTTTCTTCATCTGCTTTTTTTTTTATTATATAACCTGTTTGTGCCTCTTACATTTTGCATAGATTTAAAACAATCTTTTAACTGCTTTCTCCTCATTTTGATCTCTCAGCAAGTTGTATCTATTGTTGTGAAGCCGCTTATTGCATCAGTCATCTCTAGCTATGTGTGCCATCCATATGTGCTGATGGCTGAGTTTTAGAGATCTTTCATGTGTGCATCATGTGTTGCAACGGCTGGAATGGGACGTTTCTTGAATAAATCAATTTGTCATATGAGTAAAATCTGCTGAGTGCAAAGGGGTCATGAGCAGGTTTTGTGGCTTATTTTCTGTTTCCCCCCCCAGCTTACAGACTCACTTGGTGCCAAACGGCAACAGAGATCCATCCTGGTTACTTATTTGCACAAAATATATTACTAATGTTGCACTTTTTTTTTTCTTTTACATGGGTAATTACTGAAAGATATTGTTGCCAATTTTTAAATCCATTTAACTGCATAAAGCTTTTTGAGTAAATGTCACACTGACTTAATAAATAAATTCCTTGGCTGGTGTTAAAGTCTGACTGAGCATTGTAGTAACTTAAAGAGAGAACTGATAACAAGTTGTTCATCCTAAACAGAAGCAAGAAATTAAAAAGAACTGTAAAAGCACCAATCCTCTGAAATTGCTATAGAATACGTTTAGAGTGTCTTCTGCAAATAACATGGTTCATTGAAAGTTTTTTGTCAAATATCACAAAACCATTTTCATCAAAATATGTAAAATAAATGAAGCATTCCCTGAAGGGATACCACCCACTGTCCATATATATGTCAAGTTCAGATTATTTCTAAATTGCTCAAATGTCCCCCCTTTTTGCATATTACACAGATGCCTAGAGAAAATCTTATGGATTTTTTTTAAACTTTGCTTCAAATTTATTTAAGTCTCATAAATGACAGGTTGTAAGGAAAAGCTATAACACCTGTTGTATAGTGTGACAGTGTTATGGACTTTTAATGAAATTTTCGGATTTCTGAGGGTCAAAATATAGTAGAAGTCTAAAGGGGTTGACATATATGACTGTGTTTTGTTCCAAAGTTTTAAATTAAATTTTCTACAATATGTAGCACTTGTAGGATGTGTTTAAAATGATCTTCACCATGGTCCACACCAAATTTTAGCCCAATATGTGTAACAGCGGCCTAACTTAATATATATATTGTGTTAAAAATCAGTAAACCACATTGACCATTTTTATTCAGGATTTATTGACAGTAATTTCTGGGTTTGCTAAAGTCTGTTAGCTTTGCCATCCTGCTTGGATCAAGTTGACATGAAAAGTTTAATGGTTGTACATGTATTAATTTGGTATTCTTTGCAAATTTCATTAAATCTGCACATTGGTGGTTTATGTGATTTTTTGCTAACAAATAAAGATATTTACACGCTAGCATTCACTGACAGGCAATAATTGATTTATTTTATACACATGGAAACTAAAACACAACAAAATACTCTACAAATTAAAAAAAGGGCAAACAAGGGTAACAGGTTTGAAATAAAAATATAGTCTTGACAGTAAACGACTGTTGGAACGTAACAGCAGTGGTTGGAGTTGTGGGAAGCCATCTGTTTTCAACTTCACATACTCTCTGCGACTCAGAAAAATGCTTTATCTACTTTAAATCATATTTTCCTTTTGCAGAAAAACTCTTTTTCCTTGCATAGTTAGAACAAAAAAAGTTGTTTTCTGGGTTAACTAATTTATTTCTAAGAAACATGTATTGCTATTTTTGCACACAGGTGTTTATAAAATAAATACATAAAAAATTGTATTAAATAGCAGATTGAAAAGTCAAAGTTTTTGCTTCCCTTTCAAAGTAAAACCAAAAATGATTTTGCCTTAGACTTCATATTGCAGATGTTTTGTACATTTTATTTAGTGACTATTTTTGAGTATGCTGCCTCATCATCTTTTATTTTTCATTGAATGGAGTTTTATTATGTTTTTAGAGCTCCTTTTGCTTACCTGGGTCTAATTGGGACACCTGAAAGACAATAGACTCTGGGATTTTTTTCTGATTTCCAGACATGTAAAATAACACCATGTTTCTCTGATAACCTGACTCCTGCAAGAAACATTAATATATACCTTCAGTTTCTAGTTATATATAGTGAGAACATTTTGTTTTAACCCCTGGTTTGCTGCAGGTTTTGAGTTTCATCTCATTATAAATACCAGCATTAATATTTTAATTTCAATGATTCTAAGTTTGTTTTTTGTTTCCTTAAAGTTTAATTTCTAGTTTCTTTGCAGATAAAAATGAGGTTCTTAAATTGTAATCATGGACAGACAAGCATTATTTGATCTCACCGCAGGTGTTCCTAAACCACTAAACACCACTAACACTCAAGTAATCCAACAACTCTACCTCACACAGAAGAGAAAACACAGCTGATGAGGAAACTGCATCCTGAGGTCTTTATCTAAACCTATGTGTTTGTTTTCCTTTTAATAGTTCACCAGATTGGAGCTGTTTGTGCGTGTGTAACCATTTGTGTCTGTATGTGGATAATTGGTGATCATTATCCATCTTTTTAATTATTAAATGTTTCACAAGAAACAATGTTTTTAAGGGACAGCTTTTTTATTTTTGTGTATTAAAGGGATCAAGCATGTAGTAAAACCAATGAAGCTAAAATATATATATATTTATTTTCTTGCACTCGTTAAGGAAGTAGTAAAAGGTCCTGTGCCTGTATGTTATACTAATGTAGGTAAAGAAGGAGCAGAGAATAAGCCTGGGGTCTGAGCGTTGGGTAAACGTTTGCTTTTCCCTGCTGCCTCTGCTTGTGTCAGGATTATGAAGGGCAGATATATGGCACTTCAGAGCGTGCCAATTAACAGCTTCAGCAGCAGCAGCAGCCACACAGGAGGGCCCTTCATAAAGACTCACCCGATGGTGTAAGTCCTGCCACTTCCAAGTGCTTTATCCAGGGCCGAGCCCATACACACTGCTGTTAAAGTGGTGGATTTTAAGCAGCGCCAGTAACGCCGACAGGCCCAGGAGTTCATAAAGATTTTCTCAGCAAGTGCCCTCTGAGGGAAGGAGAAAAAGATGAGAGAAAGGAGAAAACAAGGCAGCTGGCCAATCAAGTGGGCTGACCTTGCTATGAGAGGAAGAGCCACAAAACTTCCTGCCTTCATCCCTCTAACTGTCCCTCTATCTAGCTATCGCTCTTTCATTCTGTTCATTGCACTCGCTCCCCTTTCTGTTATTTTTTTATGTGAAGAACCCGTGATTGCAGTGCTGGGCAAGCCAATAACTGGCAGGGGGTGGCTTGCTGAGGACTTGGAAGTTGGAATAACTCCAATCGTCCAAGCTACTGACACCCCTGCCTGCCACATACCCACTGCTGGCATTTGAACAGCTTTGATACATATTTTAAAAGGCTTCAGAGCATCACAACTGTACTAATCTTAGTTAAAAGGCAAGGACACATATAGGTCCACTATTTTTTCCCCTTGTAAAATGGTCTAGTGACTCATACTGCTATTTGCTTCTGCTTAAGTACAAATAACAAGTTTATTAATCAGCAAAATAAGAAATGTATGACAAGTGTGGGAAATTTATCCATCTAGCTAGCTACTCTTCTATCTTCTCACCTATCTGTCTACCCATTTATTTACACATCTATCTACCTACCTATTTATCTCATCCATCTATCAACCCATCTATCGAACAACACATCTATCTACGCACCCACCCATCTATCTATCTACCCATCAGAGATGCATAAAGTACTTGACAAAAATTTAAAGTAAAAATACCTTAACAGAAAATAACAGCTAAAAACTAATTTCACTGATAAGAAAAGTACTTAAGTAAAAGCCATAAAACTTGTTTACAATAATCAAGATAGTAAAAGCACACTCTAAGAAATGAATTGTTGAATGTTCTTAACCAAGTTGTCAACTGGTTCCACTAAACCCAGTTAAATAACTGTAAAGAAATTTACTCAACTCAGTGGAACCAGTTGACATAAATAAATTCAACACATTATTTATTAGAGTGCATAAACAATACATTTCATGATGGATTTCAGTCATATTAAAACTTGTACTAACTTGTAATACTATGTATTAAATAAAAATAATAATAATAAGATTCAAGAGTTGTATTGTCATATGCCCAGCATACAAGCAGTTAAACAATAAAATTCTTACTTTGCAGTTCCTCTATTTACCGACAGTCCGAGAAATTATAAAGTACAATAGAATACAAAAGTAGGGTGGACATATAATAGATATTTACAGTTTTTACATTATTTTTGGACAGTAGCTCAGTCTATTGACAGTCCTCAGAATTTTAAGTGCAAAAGACACTGTATACAGAATTATAGACCAGTATTTATAGAATTTTATATAAGATATATATATAAAATTTATAAATAATATATATAAAAACACATATAATAAATATTTCTTATATATAAGAAAGTAAATGAAATAAAAGTAAAAATGATTTAGAAAATGATAGAATTTTAATTTCTCAAAAAATATTGCTTAAATACTGCAATGTGGTACTTTGTAACTATGCACCTCTGTTACATCTACTCATCTATTTTTTCTTAGACGTTGGAATTTTTTCATTTTTAAATGGGTAAAATTAAACGTATAACGACACAAAAGTAAAAGTTGTGATTTTTAAAACACTTGGTAACATTATAGATCCTCAAAAATGTTACTTACTTCTTCTTAGAAGTTGGTATTTCTTCTGTTGGGGATTTTTGCTTGATCAGTTATGATTCTTAATTTGATAGTTGATTTGCACATAGATGCAGTAATGGACATTTAATCTTCAATTCTGCTATTTTGCCTTTCATTAAATAAAGTGGACTGTCTAACATCTATAATAAATATCTTACTGCATTGTTTTAAAGCATAAAATGCAGCAAAGTAAAATTAAAACTACATTATCAACTACATTATTGCTAGCAGTAGTTACCCTGCTACTGAACACACTAATTAACATATCTGACATTTTTTCCTACTTGCAACTGGGATATGTGACTAATATGTGAATGATATATTTCCTAGATCTAACGTCCAACTTGTGAGGTAAATTAAACACAGCACACCAGCTATTTAGTTAGCTAGGAAGCACACAAGGTACCACGTTATCTAGATAAAATATCACATAAATCCTACCTAGTTCTTTTTTTTTGCATGATGTAGTTTTACACTTTATTCTTCAAATGCAAAACTTTACTGTATTCTGTTTTAGTAGCAGTAGAAAGAGATATGCATCTAAAAGGAGTGGTTGAATATGCATCTGTTCATATGTCTGTTGTGTTTATGCCTATCCTGTAGCCTAGAGCCCACTGCCATTGTTCCTGTGGACTAAAGCAGAGATAAATCAGTTGAAAGTGAGCTGACCAAATGCTGAGCAGTATTTGCCACAGATGTGCCCAGACAGAACACAGAGAAAATGTGATGGCATTTCCTCAAGATGTGCGTGTGTATTTTTAAACTTTGATGTGAACATGATTTGCCATGAAAAAAAAAAACGCTTTGTTCGTGTGCTTCACATGGTCTCAATAACAGAGCTCATACATATTGTATGGCTATATTCAGAACTTTCTTTTTTTTTCCTTTCTTTTAGTCTCACTGTAGGTTGATCTCAGGACATTTACTGAGTACGCAGAATGAACTTTCTGGTAAAGAAAATCTGTTCTTGTATATAATACTTTGATGGAAGACAAAGCAAACATAGTAGGCACGGCATCATGTGATATTCTTTATTTTGAGGTCACACACAGCAACAGAGCCATCACTCTGGTTTTTCTCAGTAAATTACCAGGTAATAATTTATGAAAATTCAGGTAAATGTTATTTAGAAACCTATTTTGTGAGGTAAAATTGTGAATATGTTATATTTACTTATACAGAACACTTAATGAATTGAAATCTTTTTTAAAGACCCATCATTTTGGTTTGGCTTTTAACTCCACGAGAGCACATGCAATAGCTCAGTCTCTCTCTCTCTCTCTCTCTCTCTCTCTCTCTCTCTCTCTATATATATATATATATATATATATATAATATATAACTTTTTTTTCACCTCTCTGTTTTTATGTATTTATTTATTTATTTATTGAGGTTGTGATTGTTTGCATGTTTTTATATTATTATGTTTTTATTTTTGCTGTGCAGCACTGTATTTGCCTTGGGGTATGTAGAGTGCTATATAAATAAATGTTTGATTGATTGATTGATTGATTGATTGATTGATTGATTGATTGATTGATTGATTGATTGATTGATTGATTGGTACTGTTTTCTGCTATAAGCCAACAAACATTTTACACTGCAAGAATTTCAGAATTTTTAGACTTTTTTTCATACATCAAATACTCTATCTTTGATTAAACATTTTTTTTATCAAAATGATGTGCCATCTAACAGTTAAAAATCAAAGAACTCTTTGAGAGAAACTATGTTACAATTATGTGCTGCTGTCACTCTTGGCCATGACTTTCTGGGGACAGAGATTTT
>JARVGW010000564.1:18854689-18866903 GCA_031762495.1 Anablepsoides rubrolineatus | reverse complement strand
AGAGAGGCAGATAAATCCCCCCGCCGTGTTTGGACAGCAGGTTTCAATATGCATCTCAAGTGTTTGACTGAAAAAAAGGCCTTGATTAGAAACAGGGCGCACTTTCCTCTGTTCCACTGTTTTTTTTTTTTATGTGCATGGCAAACAATATTTAATAATAATAATAAACGAAAATATTATCGGATGACAAAAAAAATCCTATTGTGCATTTATTATACATACACACAAAAAAAAGAAAGAAAAACAGAGACGAACTGTTTTCCTATTTTTCTTTTTTTTCAGAGTTCTCCCCTGGGCTCCGGCTCTCCCAGGGGTCTTTAGGGAAAGCACAGAGCCCAGACAGAGCCCGTTTTACTCGGTGCCTTGATAAGTAGCCACACTCTCCCCAGAGAGGAGGAATTAAAGGGGGTGTGGGAGGAAAGTCAAGACCCCTGTCACCCTTAAAGCAAACTGTATTTTTTTTTA
This sequence comes from Anablepsoides rubrolineatus, assembly GCA_031762495.1. Lineage (NCBI taxonomy): Eukaryota > Metazoa > Chordata > Actinopteri > Cyprinodontiformes > Rivulidae > Anablepsoides > Anablepsoides rubrolineatus. The sequence goes on along the minus strand of JARVGW010000564.1, from coordinate 18,866,438 downwards.
AACTGTGCTTTTTTTTTTGGTAGCCCAAAGCTGTTTTAATTTCACATTAAAAACATTACACACATATTCCAATCTATGTTATTTGTCATATTAAATCACAAGTCATATTATATTACAATGCACAGTTTATTATGGTTTATATGAAGCTGCCCTAACTATTTTTTTCTTTAAATTACTGCCATTTTATTTTTCTTATTTATTTATTTTTAAATTCTTAGCCAATGTTGAACTTATAAACCAGTCAACACAGTCCTACCACTAGCACATACCGTTTATAAAAAAAAATAAAAACACAACAACAACACAAAAAAAAAAAGTTCCAAGTGATCTCACCTGTCATGAATGGGACGAAATGAAGACTTCAGGGTCTGTGTCGGAGGTGAATCAGATCTTACTCCGTTTTCATGCTCTACATAGGAAACCAAGAGGAGACGAAATAAGAAGAAATAATGTGAAGAAATAAGCCGTTTCTGTATTTTTCTACTATAATATCTCCAATTGACTCTAAAGCCAGCTGAGATTTAAGTGCGCGCAGCCTAATCCTGCGCGCATGCGTGCTTTCACTCCTTTAATTATGAGCCGTTTTGAGGAAAACAAACAGACACCAGTTGCTGCATTAACACAAAACACGTTTAACTCCGAACTCGTGACGCTTTCTTGTGTCGTGTTCGTGCACGTCCCCCACTTACCTATGTGTTTGGGGCTGGGGGTCTCTGGTGTGGCCTTGCTGTCGTTGCTGAGCGCTGCTCCCGGAGACACGACCACCGACGCGGGCTGCTGCTGAGAGGATAAGTGATGATGATGATGGTGGTGGTGCTGATTTACTCCCAGAAACGACCTGACATTCAGCAGGGAGTTCTGGCCCAGGAAAGCCCCATTTGTCCAGTTGGGGAACTTTCCAATCTGGCACGTGTACAGTCCATGACTCGGAAGGAAGGCTGGGTGGGTCTGGATTTGGTGGTGGGTTGCTGTCGGGTGAGTGGTGGCCCCCGGGCCACAGGGGGACGTGGGTTTCTGGGATGAGCTGTCTGGACTTGTGGCGGTCTCTGCTAAAGACCATATTTTGGGTTTATTGTTGGAAGGAAGGGGGAAGCCCCCCGGTCTGTCCGGGGATAAAACCCGGGTGTTGTTTTTGTTGCCGTCAGAGTTCTCCTTCCCGCCAGCTGAAATCTTGGATTTCTCATAGGCCTCATGGGCCTGCAGGGCAAAGGCCCGTCGTTTCTCCAAGGTGTCCAACTCTGCAGGCACCATTAAGCCCCCCCTGTGGTCCCTGCTCCCCTCTGTGGACTTGTCATCATCCTCCTCGTTGCTCTGATCCCCGTCGTTTTCGTCTATCTTGTCTATGTCTATGCTCTCCAAGTCGATCTCCTCCTCGTCTTCATTCTTCTCCGCTTCGTCGCCGCTGCCAAACAGGTGGCCGTCCTCCCCGTCCTCCTTGCTCCTGTTCCCCCACGTCACCTTGTTCTCCTTCTTCAGCCTCCTCCTGGCGTTGGCGAACCAGGTGGAGACCTGCGTCAGCGTCATCTTGGTGATGATGGCCAGCATGATCTTCTCCCCCTTGGTGGGGTAGGGGTTCTTCCTGTGCTCGTTGAGCCAGGCCTTCAGGGTGCTGGTGCTCTCCCGTGTGGCGTTCTTGGGCCTGGCGGGGTCTCCATACTGGAACTGGCCGTACGGGTAGAAGGCGGGAGACGTGTGGGCTGCGAAGGTGGCAGGATGGACGCCAGGGCCGTCCTTCAGATCATATTGGGACCCCTTCAAAATCAAGGATGGACAGTCACCTCATTACCAACATTACTATTGATACTTCATCAAATATAACTGCAGTTTTCTATTTATATTATGAGAAAAGAAAACTCCGAGGGTTAGAGTTGCACCTGACGCACGACTTTCCACAAATAACCTTCTCAACTTGCAGCATAAAGCTATTTGCACCTGCACACATACTCTTCCATTGAGCTTTTTTACTTAAAAAAAAAAATAATTCCATCATGATGATGACGTATGGAGTGACCAAGTGGAGTGAAAGTTTATTGTGGTAATTGACAGCTTTTATTGCGCAACGCTAAACGTTTCCTCTTGCACAGCGCAGTTTAAAGGCCTAAGTCAAGCTTTTTTTCTTCCCCCCTTAAGTTTATTGCTTTTTAATGAACCTTGAAACATGTCCATCAACTCTAGCCATGTGCCCGTATTTAGTTGTTACTTTAAAGCTGCAGCACCAACAGTCAGTGTGTAACGTGGGCCTAATGCATCAATTATCCAAGGCGTTAAAGTACTTATTTGTTTCTCGTCCTGGTGCACTTTATTTCCACACACACACACTGGTTTGATTGGAGGTTTTAGACAAAGTTTGCATCCTGTCTAAGAAGCCTTTTCCTAATAAAAAAAAAAAAGAAACCCAGTGCGATTTCTTCTTTTTTTTTGCTTCAGATTGTGGATCATGAGACAACATATTTCTGCTAAAAAAAAGCAGCTCTTTTGCATGGTTTCACTCTGTAAACTATATATTGGTTTTGTTTACTTTTTTTCAGCAGACATTTGCTAAGACAAAAAATATAATTATATTTTTCCATTTACTCATTTAATTATTATCTTTTTTTTTTAATTCTGGTCAAACTTTGTGGCTATAATAATCAAAGATGATCAGACAAAGTCGGACGTGTTCTTTTTGACAAACGGATCATTACCAACTTGTATTTATTTATTAAATTTTTGCACACAGTCTTTAAATAAAACATAGATCCTTACCATTTGTGAGAACAGAGCCAGGTCCGCGCTGGTGTATGGTAAGAAAGCGCTGTAGTTGTGCGCGTACGGGTTTGCGTACATGCCCAGCACCGAGGTGACGGCCGCCGCGGTGGCGGAGGGACTCCCTCCGATCTCCGAGCTCCCTCCCCGGGACGAAGGCGTCAGCACTCCCGGCCTCTCGCTCCCGTACACCGCCTGGGAGGCACTGAGGTACTGAGGGTAGCCTAACTGCGGGAAAGACATCTCCGCCGCTGGATTGTCGCACAGCTCCGACTCACACGAACAAAAAAAAAAACTGTGCGTTAAAAAAATAAAAATAAATCTAAAAAAATAAATAAAAAAAAGTGCCGACAAGACACGGAAAACAAAAAAAAGAGGAAAATAACCAGGAGAAGTTAAAAAGAGAAGAAGAAGAAGAAAAAAGAAAGTGTTTAAAAAGCCGGGGTGAAAGGGACTCAGGGAACAAACCGCCTTTTAAATCTCGGCTTCTTCTCTCTGTTTTTTTTTTTTTTCTTTCTGTGCGCAAAGTCCGCTGGATGTGATCTGATCAACAATTGCGCTCCGACTGACGCGCCTGGCCCTGAGGTCTTCCAGGCTGATCTCTCAGATACAATTTGAAGTTGATGCTTTGATTGGCATCCCTTACTTGAGCCTGCAAGCTCCTCCTCGTTTGGAGCAATGTGGATAATGTGAATATAGTGTGTGCACATTGGCTGGGGCCTCCCTCTTCCCCCGTCACCCCTCTCTCTCTGACTCTCTCTCCCTCGCTCTCTCACCCCCCCCCCCCCCTCTCTCTCTCTCTCTCCCTCCCTGTGTGTGTGTCTCTCTCTTCATGTTTGGACTTATTGTATGTTAAATGTTCAAGCATTAGAGTCCATTCACCGAAGGCTTTGATTGTTGTATGACAACCTGTCTACACGATTTTACAGCTGTCCGACACAGGGGGAAGTAAACCCGTCAGAAGAAGGAACTTTTTTTGTCTGTGGAATAGATTTAAATTGTAATTTAAAAAAAAAAAAAAGGGGGGGGGGGGGAGCTTTTTCCCATGGAATTAGTGTTTGGTAATTTGGGTTGCAGGTGCTCTTATTTATTTCACGAGAATCAATTTTCTCCACAGGGAAACACACAAAAAAAGTTGTTCATATTGTTTCTTACAATTTTCCAAACTCCTGTAAGATATTCTCAAAAGAAACAAAATAATAAAAAAAATAATTAAATCACTTTAAATCTCTGACATTTTATATCACATATAAACTACTATAAAAATTATAAATAGATATACTTTTTGAAAGTTTATATAAATAAATCTTACGAAAGCTTATAAAAAACCCAACCAAGTCCCTTCATTTGATTTATCAGTGATGTCTTGTTTTATTGACTTTTTGTTTTGTTCTTGTTTGATTTGTTCATAAAGGTTTAATCAGTCACCCCCCCCCTCCCCTTCCCTTTCTGCTCCCCCACTTTTTATTTCCTTCTCACCCTTTCCAAGTGCGTGCCCGTGTGTGTGTGTTTGTGTGTGTGTGTGTGTGTGTGTGTTCTTCTGTGGACTCAGAGCAGATTGTTGTCCTTTGTAACTACAGAGCCACTTCACGTTTTCTTGCTTTGTGTGTGAAAAGAATGCGGACAAGCCGGAGACAGGCCAGGCAGCGCCGCAGTGATTTCCGCAGGTCCCTGAACGCACCTCCTCCCCCCCACCCACGCTCCCTCCCGCAATGTTTTACTGATTATAGTCCCCGGCTGAATTAAAATGACAGGAGTTTTACTAAGTGTAAACTAATAGTAATAAGTTAGAAGTGTAATTATTAATTTGTCACAGTTTGTAAGGCTTGAATTTTGACTTTTTTCTTGTTTGCGATTTGGAAAACAACCCGCAGCTAAAGTTATGAGAAAAAAAAATCTGGTCATCTCCACTTGAACTGCTTATCCAATTTCTTGCGCTCCAAAAAAAAAAAAAAAAAAAAAAGGTCGAACACCAACCTCTTTCTATAGCTGTCCACTCCTGTCAGACGCGCGCAGCGGCGAAGGAAGAATGTTCACATTTTAGAACTGTTCTATTTCTGATTTAATTCGAGTCTCCTATCGTCCACCTCCCGAGTTAAAAGGGGGGATAGTGAAAAGGTGGAGGTGGTGGGGTTCTGTAGATCTAGATTTAATGCTTTAACGACTGAAGACCGAGAAGTCAGTCAGTATATATAGATAGATTTTGATCTGCACCAGATGGCTCCGAGTGGATATTGCCGCGCGCCGAAGATCTGTTAAAAATATCTGAGGGGCACTGATGGTAATCTGGGTAACACATCAGAAAGGAGGGGAGGAATGGCAATTGTGATAACCCGCTGGAAATGTGTGCAAGGGAGAGAGAGAGAGGGAGAGAGAGAGAGTGTGTGTGTAGGGGGTGTGTGATGGCTGTGGGCTGGTGGAAACTTAACAGGAAGAATATAGAGAAAGAAATTAAAATAAAATAACTCACTATACCACCAGCTCTATATTACTATACTACCAATAATACTATTACAATTAAAAATGTTTTTACTGAACAAAATTCGTTTTTACAAACTAAATCAAGAAGCTGAACAAAAACACGTGTTGAGGACAAAAACAAACAAACAAAAAAAACAGGTTTAACACATATTGAGTATTATTAAACTTCAAGTTTCATCTTAAAAAAAGTATCCAAATCATATTCTGTCTATATTATGTCTTCCTCTCGTGCGTTTGCAGTCCTGCTCCAGTTTCTCCAAACGGACGTCTGCTTTTGTGTCGCAGTGTCCCTTGCGCGCGCTTGTTTACACGCGCGTGCACACCGTCCTAACGATTTTCCGACGCTCTTCTCTTGGTTAAAAAAAAAAAAAAAAAAAAAAAAAAAAGAGAGAGAAACCAGAATGAAAATCCCCGGGCTGCTCCTCTCATATCAGATAGTTTTATCATGTAAATCTACAGGAGCCTCTTCATAAGCTGCTCCGCCTTAATGGCCACATTCTAATAAGTCACGCAAGTAGTCGATAATAAAAGGTGCTTTTTAGTTAACAGGCTGCGTGTTCCACATTCAAATTCTGCCCCCAACAGTTTCATACCATCTTAGCTTCCAGATCTCTGTCAAATGCACCGAAAACATAATCTGCTCGAGGATATGTAAATGGTTTATTTTGTTAAATATTGTTTTATATTTATAAGCTGCAAAATCTGAGCACCTTTATGTGAAAAAAAACACACGTTCTTTAGCTACTTTTTTGTGCCAAACTGAATAATTTAAGAAAGTGAAAACTGAATAATTTATTAAACTGTCAAATTGTTGCACATAAAGTATTTCCTAAACACGAAAAATAAAACACTGGGTAAAGTTAAAAGTTTATTTAAATTAATTGAAATCGTGAAGTAAAACAGGTTTCATAATAGTGCTGCATGAAGTATGTTTTAAGTAATTTATTTCACCTTTGGGTTGATAAATTAATTTACAATGAATTGCACTCACACCCACATACAGTATATGTGTGTGTGTGTGTGTGTTGGATGAAATATGCATAAAGTTATTCAATTGAGTAATTTGTAGGCTATTTAAAAAAAGGCAAATATGTGTATCACACACACAAAACAGATGTGTTAAATTTACTTAACCAAGTTATGTGGTTCCACTCATCTGAGTTGACTAAATATATGACAATTTCCATACTTATTTTAAAAGTAAATGTAAAAATTGCTTGCACATCTGTATTTTGAGTTGTAACCAAAACAAAAAATACCTTTTACATTACTATAAATAAATAACATTCAACTTTCTTGTCATTGTACACATTGCAAATATAATTCGACAAGGCAGATAATCATATACCATGTCACTACTATAAATAAATATATATATATATATATATATGCAGAAACAAGCACATTTTGTATATTTACAGCTTACACTCATATGCATCATAAATGCACATGCATAAGCATGTAACAAACAAATTAGTTAACTGTCTACGATGCTGCAGCCTTGCAATTTTCTATTGTCCACAGTTTGGTTAAAAAAAAACACCATCATAATTCAACAAGGCTCTGTTCTATGCAGTGCATCAGGATAGAGGCAGTAGTGGGGGTCACGGCAGTGTCACTTTGAAATGCTGTCAATTTGAGTTTAATTAAAACCTGCAGTGTATGCGTTCAAAGCCAGGTATGCAGAGCACAGGCCAACAGGTAGACCTGGATGACTTGAATAGAAGTTAAAGAGAGTGAACCTGCGTTACAATAACATCGGTTATGTTGACAGTTGGCTACCACCGCAGAGGTCAAGGGTGTCTCTGTGAACTAATAACTGTGGTGAAAGATACTCCTTTCCTGCCTCTGGGAGTGCCAAAGTTGAGCAAAGGTTAAGAATCCGCAGAATGCTTCTTTTGTACTTTTACTCGCAGATTATCAAATGAAGTGTTGAGACCAAAAACTCCTTTTGTCCCCGAGGGGAGAAGATTAGATGAATATCAATAATATTAATGGATCATCACAGCTGTTGAAATGGCTTCTTTTTGTTATCACCCCAAACACATACTTAATACTCACATGTTGGAGCAGTTTACTCCCTGATCGGTGTCAGAGGAACTGATCTGCTGTGGGTTTGAGTCAGAGGACCACTGGTGTTACTGCAAGATATTTGATACATAGACAACTGCACCACACCTATAAGTAAGAAAACTAAGAATTTCCTGGATAATAAAAGAGATATATTCCTAGAAGCCTAATACGTTAAATGTTTGAAAACTAAACAGTTGGGTTTTGTGTCTCAATTTTGAAAAAAAAGAAAAATAAAACTTTTTGGCTTGAGTAGTCTATATAGAGAATTTTACAGTACATGACAATAAATTACAAAGGTAATCAAATAGGTGTAAATTCAACTTTTATTTTTCATTTGCTAAAGTTCTATCTTGTCTTTGAAATCAGCATCCAATTTGATTAACAATGTTCAAAACAAATGCTCATACCATCAAATATTCAACTTTTGTTTCAGAAAGTAACATAACACAACTTTAATAGCTGCATAATATTTTTTTTATTAATTACAGATGCTCAAAATATTTGTTTAACTCTTGAAATAATTAAGTTACTACTGGTGAAGTAACATGGTGTTCTTATACTCTGTGTCTTTTTTATGAAATAAGTACAAAAATCCTTTGTAATTAGATTTATAATAAAAAAATCATGACTGAATAATTCTATATTCCTCAGGCCTAACCTGTACATGTTTTGTTGCACTGAAATCAGTGTCTATAAATCTGACGTTTTGTGTCCTCACTATGAATTTTAATGTACTTAATTCTAATGTACGAAAAACATGATCAGAATTGGAAGTTGGAATAAGTTTGCAGAAAACAAGTTGATTATTTTCTAAAAAGCTTAATTATTTATCATTTGGGTCGTATCAGGACAGCAAAACAATAACAAACCATCTCAGAACTCCAGCATCTATCCCAGGCTAAATTAAAAGGAATAATGAATAACGATGAATCACCCCGTAAAGACAGGTGTACATATGCCCAACTTCCTGGCGGTACCTTTTATGTCACACATTGGAATGTAAAACAAGCTTTGTTTATGCAGAAAGAAGGACCTCATATTGATAAGACACACTAACTTTGTTTAACCCTATATCACCATTTGTATCATATTTGCTACACAGGATTCCTATGACCTCTATGACAATTTTAAAAGGGTCAGGCTTTAAAGGGTTAAAGCATATTACTGAAAATACAAGACTGGATCTTAAATTCAGTTAATGATACACAAAGTTTCCCTCACTAAGCTGTCACTGAAAGTGGGGTTTGGTGACAATTCTGTGCCATATGGTCTGTTCTAAACAAAACAAAACAAACAAACAAAAAAAAAAAACCTGTCACGCTGTAATGTTTTAGGCAATTTATGCTGACTTATGAAAATTTTGTTACAACAAAATTACTCAAATAGTTTATATATTCAATCTAAAGCATTACCATTACAGTATAAATATGTCCAAAAGAGGTTTCCAGTAAATTATTTTTTTAATTCATCTTCAGCATAGTCATTTTCAATGCTGGACAAAAGTTGTCTAAAATTATATTCTACAGTGTGACAGGGCTTTTAGCTATAGTGATTCATAAGCCTTACGAAGTAGCTTGGTTGCCAAAGTCTAAGTAATGTTAGCTAAACTGAAAACAAATGAAAATATATAAATATAAAGATGATTTGATGTTGGGATTATTTTAGAAGGTGTGGTGAAGTATCCTCAAACGTTACTGTGTTATTGGCATTATTTTACTAATGTGCATAATATTACCATTTTCAACTTTATTAGATACTTTAATTAATCAGCATGCTTGAATTTTTTTACCTCTTCCTGGCATGACTACCATTGTTACTTTTCAAGTTTTCAAGATCAAGATCTTTCATTACAGATTGATAAAAAAAATCTAAGTGACAAAATGACATATTTTAATAAACAAACAAAAAAAAAGTGATCCATTCAACATTTCTGAGAAATATTTTAGTGATAAACATTAACATCTTTGTTGCAAACAAGTTCAGTTCTTTGGATTAGTGTTGAGGTTAGAGTTTGCAAAGTTTGGTCACAGTTTTCCAACAAGATATTAAAGTCAAAAGGTAGTGATGAAAACACCCATATAGAGGATAAATCAATGCCTTGGAAAGGATCATATGGGAAAAAGATTGTGGACACTGATAGTTCATTGAAGGCACAAACTAATTAAAGGCCTAGTATTTCTTGAAGGAATGCACATCAGTCATTACATTTCAAGCCAGAGTTTTAAACCAATGTTTTATGTTGAGAAAAGTGAGAGGTAGAGTCATGTTGATTAAACTTTGAAACTAATTTCATGCACAATCTCATGCAACATTGTGAAATCTCATGCAATGGTTTGAATCTTAGAGATTGTGTTATGAATGACTCCTATAGACACTACCACAACAAACTAGCTCAACGACTGTAAAAGCTAAATGAGGTAAATTAATTTATGAAATGACTAAGGTTGATTAGAATCATGTTGACACCAACAAGTAATGCCAAATGTAAAAAACAAAAGCTCTTACATTATCAGATTGTGCTCAAAACGTATGTTGGGTACAACTCTCAGCCACTATCTCGGTAGATTTTAAGTTTATTTGTGTAAAATTGACTGAGTTACAATAATTTTCATCTTTGCTGAACTAGATAAGAATAAAAAAAACAATTGCAGATGTACACACAATGTTTACTTTCTTAGAGTTTTGTTGAAATCCATCTGTGGTTCATGAGATTTATTTTAATAAATAGGGTTGACTCCAATAGTTAATGTCAAAATCTTAGGCAACATTTTATGAGTAGCACTCAAAGTAGAAGTTGTGAAAATTTTTATTAACTTAAAATCTGATGGCTACATTCCTAGATGTTCATTAAAAACAAAGCTAACTCTAGTGATAAAAGCCAAAGTTCATTGATATGTTATTGCTCAGAGTCTTTGATAGTTGTGACTCTTAGCAACTATACCACACCAAATTTAAACTAAGTATATGATAAAATTGCTGAGTAAATTTTGTGTTTGCCAAGGTTGCTTAGTTTTGGAAGCCATTTTGTCTCCGGTCCAGAAGTTATGTTGTTGCAGACACATACAATGATTCTTTTGTAAGAGTTTTACAAAAGTCTATCGAGCCATTGGGCAAGTACATTTCCCCTATGCAGAACAGGTAATAAAAATAAAAAATAAAACCTAATGTAATAGTGCTGTTAAGTTTCTAACAATTTGTACAATTTATGACCAATAGAATGTTGCTAAGGTCATAACAATATAGAAATACGGCTGATGACCTGATTTTGCTAATTATTTTTATAAAATATCCAAAAATATATTTTCATTAAAAGTAACTGGTTTGAATAAATACAATGCTTGTGAGAAACAATAGTTTTAAAACAAAAGTATTGAAAGTTTTGCTCCTATGAACTTTGTCAAGAAAAGAAAAAACACAACAACTAATGCTGACTACTTAATTTTCTTATAGCTTGAAAAATCAATATAAAATAGACAAATGTTGGCATTTACAAGCTTTGCTTTGGCCTATAACCTTTTTTAATACTGTATTTGATGTATGTTGTGGATTCTGTAAGTTTATGCTTATGTGTTTATTAATTTTTAACATGCATTTGAAATAAATGAAGATTCTGATTATCATCAGGTGGGGGAAAAATCCATTGTGACAAGGCTGTGCAATAGGTTATTATTGTTGACAAGTTTCTTTTAACTCCTGCTTTCTAACGACATACCACACGAAAGACAACAGCCAAGGATCTGACTTGTTTCCTCCCAGGGGCATTCTCAGGGGTGGGTAATGAACGGGGGGGCCCAGATTCTGATGTGGTTAGGGGCCAAGGGGAAAGAAATGTGAGAAGGGGTGTTAATTGTTTTGGCTCTTTGCTGGGGAAACATATCAACATTAGATCTAATGGAGGTTAAAGACTCTCATTGCCAAAGGGGCTGGAGCTAATGAATAGCTTTAGCTAGCCAAGAAAACAGAAAGACGGTGGGATGCAGGGAGAGAGAGAAAATGTATGTAGCATTTACATGGCTTTAAATGCTTTGAGCTGTTTTAAAATGTGCATTTTATTGCTTTATCATCTGTATCATCATGAAAGTATGTTTGCAGAACAAATAGGCACACTTATACAGATAAGAGTTGAACACTCAATGCAGGGGTGTCAAACTCATTTTCAACAAGGGCCACATAAGCATTATGGTGACTCTCAAAGGGCCAGTTGAAATTAACTTCAATGTTTCGTGTTTAACTTAAACTAAGCATAAAATGTCATGTTCCTCATCTTCTTGACAAGGCCGAGCACTAGTAACAAAAATAAACTGAACACCACCTGGTATTTCATGCATAAACGTAGTTTTAACTTATCTTTAAATATTGAAAAGTACAAACCGGATTCCAAAAAAGTTGGGACACTAAACAAATTGTGAATAAAAACTGAACGCAATGATGTGGAGGTGCTAACATCTAA
>JARVGW010000564.1:18760311-18775663 GCA_031762495.1 Anablepsoides rubrolineatus | reverse complement strand
ATTGAGGATCTGAGATGAGATTTGATCACGGTAATCTTTCATGTTAAGACTTAAACTTGTCACATTTACAAAAGTTACATTTTATTTTTTTGTTTGTTTCATGTACAAAAAGCACAATAATGATAAAAGTGAAGCAACACTAAGATTTCCACATTTTAAACCCAAAACCATGGAGAACTAATTGTGATAAAATACATTTTAAAAATAGCTATGTTAATGGACTATAAATGACACAATAATGTTTTTTTTGTACCCTGTGCTCTATGCTATTCTTTTTCTTGCAGTCTCAAATACCAGTATAACAAAGCAGCAAAGCAAGGTTTCTGTACTGTATAATTAAACCCTAATGTTACTATCAGCATTTATACGGCTAATGAACTGACTAATGTCCTTTACAATATAAGTATATGGTGCTGTTTAACACACATTCATGCAGAACCAGTTAAAGAAATGAGATCCTAATTAGTCTCCACTTCTAATACCATATAACAAAACTGTAGCCACTGTGAATAACAGAGTCAATTAAAAAGAGATAATGCAGATAAAATAACACTTTATATTTATATTAAACTTACTTTTTAAAGAAATAATTTACTGTATGTTTTTTTTTTTCTTCTTTTTATGTGTGGAGATCATTAGGTTTTAACTTTATATTGTGTTACCATAAGTACAAAGAATAAAAAACAAACATTGCCATGCAGTTTGGATCATGGCACACCAGTTCTAAAAGTCCATATTTAATTTACTGACTGTTATCTAGATAGGAGGAAATCCTGCATGCTGGTAGTGTGATCAAGTGTTGCCCTAAAATAAAAGTGGTCTAAGTTTTAACTTGCTGCAACACCTTTTTAGTTAGATGGTTAATTTGGACCATTTAGAATGTTACATTTTGGTTTGCTTTAAGCATTTTTCATGCCAAACTTAACAATTAACATTTGATCTTAACTATTTATAAATGCAGACATGAATTTATAAATGACACAGTTATATAATGAAAAAAATGTTGATTCACTGACTGGCTGGTGCTGATTCAGAAATAAAAAATGTAATGTTTTCACTTTATTATTACTCGGGTATTATCTTTAGACATTTTGTGAACCTTTCCGAAGTATTTTGTCACTGTACGTAGAGGTGGATGATCCCGAGGGGAGTAGGGGTAGGTGGTGAGTTTGGGGGCTCATTGCCTATGCATGACAGTGTTGTAGAGATATTAGAATAACACTGACTATATTCTGTAAATGAAGAAGAGAAGCAAGGGAAACCTCGGGAGTCCATTATGGATTTTAATAATACATCAAGGTAATGTAACTGAATAACCGATCTCAGCGGGTAGAGCAGAAGAAAAAAAAAATAGACACATGACATTTGGCTAAAATTACAATATGAATTATAAAAACAAAAAGGACTTTTAGTTTATCTTGTCTTCCTACTTTCATTCATCTTTAGGCAATTTTGCTCTATTTTCCTCCAACTTCCTCCTTTATCCAGAACATGGTGTAGACAAATAAAAGTGGAGGAAAACAGTTTGGCATCTCTGTAGATTAATTAATGTGCCTGCGACTTGGCATCACCGGGCGAAAATTATGTGCATAAATAATATCACTAATTAAAAAGATGCAGATTAACATGCAAATAATGTTAATGAGGATCTGCAATTCCAGAGTGTATTCGCATAACATCAACAATTTAATGTGTTGGAGGGACTGTGTTTGCATTACATTAATAAAATTCAAAGACCCGTGCATAGAAAATTCTGTCGGAGTCTGTGTTTCCACTTGTGAGTTGTAAATTCTGTAGGCAGTAACAGCCACTTCTTTGGCAGATGCAAAAGTTATTATCTCAAAGGCTGGCTGAAGTGGTGCCATGAGCCAGTACGACCAGCTGTTAGCGCGCGGCCAGCCAGAAAAGCACTAAGACAATTAACTGAATTAGTTGTTAGCCTGCACTGTTTATTTTCTCTCAGATTAATTTCGTACGGCTAACCAGAAATCTGCCCGAAAGAGGGAAACAGACACAAAATAAACAAGAAACAGCCCTCCAGCTGGGAGTGAATGTGTGAAAATTGTGTTCCTGTTCCTACCTAGAGGAGCGAATGCTATAAAAGTGCAACACTTGTGATGAAAACTCCCATGTTTTGACGCTGTTTCCAGTGTGAAGAAACAAGATGAAGCAAACTTTTTTTTTCCCCTCTTTTTTTTTAATAATCTCATCAAGTGATTTGAAAATGTCCCTCACAAAATCTGAATCTTTTGTTTTCACCATAAGATTTTCAGCTCATCAAAGAGCAAAAAGCAAATACCGTACAAGCATGAGAAAAGAGCCCCGCTGTGTGAGGACTTAATGGATTTCACAGTAGAAATGAAATGACAAACTTGAGTGAGCGCACGTCTTCCTGTGGGGCAAATGTCTGGTGGATTTGGATCGTTACCTGCAGAGTAAACAAGGCCCTTTCTTAACAAGGAAAAATACTGCCTGTGTCTATCAACACGATGTCGAGTGGGGAAAAAGGAAAAGGCGCTCCGGTCTGCGGTGATATGCATCAACTGTCCTCAAGAGGACATTTACTCTAAACCCATTCATTTCGTAATGGGCAAAGGTTCTAAGCCCGTTCGTCTTTCAGCTGGCAAAAATCCCAGACATTTATCATTCATTGTACAATCTCTCTCTTTCTTTGTGTGTATGGGTTTCACACATTTACAATTTTAACACAAGGTGGTAGTTTCAGTGTTTAATGTAATATAATTTAAAATAATAATAATAAGTGTGCTAATAACTACACCTAGCTAAAACAAATACAATTAGAAAAGGTTCAATGATTTGAAGTCTTTCCAGTATTTTGCTGTAATTCAAAACTGATATTAAACATTTTTTTATGATAAACCAGAAATGAATTAAATCTGTTATTTGTAATGACATAAAAACAGGGGGAAAATAAGTTCAAATTTCTTCTCTGTATCCACTAGTGTCTTTCTGAATGAAGAGGATGTGGCGCCTGCTAAAATGTTCAGCCACACAGCATGCAAATGATAGCTTCACAGGACATACGGTTTGTATTATGCTTGGCATTGCCTGTGCTACAGTGTGATATTCTGGGAGGAAAGTGGGGAGGAAAAAAAGAAAAAAAAAGAAAACCCAGAGAGAAACACAATGACCTCTTCAGCTGGGCACAGCTCTAAAGCAGCTGGCCAATAACTTAAACAGGGGCCTTGTAATATGCTCGTTTTGGGCAGCGGGAAAACTGCACAGACAACGCATAAAAATATGACAAGCAGATGATGGATTAGGGTCGTAAGTCTCAGTTCAGCCGTACAAACAGAACATCATGATCATGTGTTACGACAATACGGTTAATAGACAGAAATTAGCAGATGTTGATTGCAGCCTGGATACCGTCAGCATACCAAAAACCTCTTAGAAAAACATGGCTGACCTGCAAAACCAAGCCAGAGCGACTGCCTGGATTTGCTCTTATTTTAGGTTTCATAAGCTGTCGTCTTCAGATATTCTCCCCATGATGCTACTTTTATACTGTATTTGGACTTGACTTTCAAAGAAAAAGAAAATGTAAAAAGTACTAAAGAGTGAAACATTTTTTGATCTGTCATAGAGCAGTTTGAAAGTTGTCAGTGAGAAAAGGCTGCCGTAATGTAATGATTTTGGGGTTTGTATGTCCTCCTCTTATAGCCTTAGGTGAAATGCACATTTCATCAAGGTTATGTTGTATTTGCTCCCCTCATGAATGCAAAGTTAGCTTTGGCTCTCTGAAGACTTCCAGTGAGATTTGAATGTCGAAATACAAAGCACTTGTTAGAGCAGAGCTTCGCAGATAATTAAATTTGATCGGTGGACTGGACAGGGAGGCCAACTTTTCCTAGAATTAATTGCCCGCTACCAGTATTTGTTAATTTGCATTATTTGTCCGCGTAATGTTGTTTTAAAAAGGTTATATGTTGTTGGAATGCAACAATGTTCTATGACTGTACTCTTTGCTCAATTGTATAAAAAAATAGACTTCAGTACAGTTGAACTCTTTATGTCCAGAATTTATTTAATATTATTTTAAATAAAAATATTCTACATTATTTAAAAGGTAAACAAAGTCAGTCACATTTATTTAAAGAAATAATAATAATAATAATAATAATAATAATAATAATAACTTTTTATTATAAAGAGAAATTAAAAAAAATCAAATAAAAGTGATGATCTGTTTCAAAAAGTAATGATCTCTTACAAATTTTTATTTAGAGGAAAGTGAAGAAATTCATCTATTCAGCTTTAACTAATACAGAAATAATAGCTTGCACAATGACCAAATCATTTTCAAACACCAGGCAGACAAAAGAGAAGCAGCGAGAGGGAGAAAATTAAATCGCAATTATCATAAAATCCATCATTGTAATTCACGCGGGCTGAGTGTTGCAGTGTTTGGATAGGTAATGATTTTCTAATATGAGAGGCCAATTTGCATAAATAGCCTGGAGATTGGTTATCATCGTCATCATCATCATCATTTTTGATTCCCCACAATTACGATCCCTGCACTATATATCAGAGCTCACAGCTATGTAAAACCACAGCACTAATTAATAAGCCATTTACAGACTAGCAGCTAGTTACAGTTGGTCCTGCTGATGACCTTAGTGAAGATGAGCCGTCTCAGAAGTGCCTGTGTGTAACTACAAACATAATGATGTGCCAGGAGGGAATCATTAAAAATAATTTACACAAGCCTTCATTTACCCAGATCTTTTGATAGCACGCTTCCCCCGGTGTTTAGATCCGTGGCACAGAACCTCCTTACCATTTGGAAAGTGCCGGCCGGGGGAACGAGTGGGGATACCTAAGTGGTTAATTAAGAGCTGTTGGGGCGCCGGGAGAGGCTCCTGAAAAATCTCTCTGATGTCTGCCGTGTCAAGTGTCTCTCCCAGACTGAGCAGCGAGAGGTGGCTGCCACACTAGGCTAATTACTGGGAAAGGCAGGGAGCAGCTGAGGTGAGACAAGCCCCCCCCCCCCCCCCTAAATGAATAGTTCTCTCCAACAATTTGAGCATTTGCACACACATAAAACACACGCGCACGCGCCCACACTCACACAGAGGCACATAAATATTTGGACAATCTTAAACGATTTGAGGATTGAAGCAGGCAGACTCCTCCATGGAGCACAAAGAGAGGGAATCAGGAGTTCAGGCATAAGAAAGGGTTAACTACACCTGGATGACAATGAAACTGTATGAGGGGTAAAGTCTCATTTTGCTCTGAAGGAAAGGACAGATAATGGTACAGAGAATAAGGGGAAGTCGGAGGGTCAAACCTGGAATTTAACTCAGATGAAATAATAAGATAAATTGTGCCTTAAATTTTCAGGATTGTATCGTGGCTAAAAGGTGCTATTTTGTCCCCATTTGTCTTGTCTGAGAGAAGTTAGGTATTCATTGCATAGCAGTTGTGCAAATACAATATATCAATAAAATGAATTATAGGAAGAGCAACTAAAGAAAACAAATGAGACAATAAAAAAAAAGAAAATAATAATGTACAGCTTGTACTCTGATAAGTAGACTAATGCAATGGGTAGAATATATTTTTTATCAATAATAAAGAAAAAAAATATTTTGATTCTGCACTATTCCCCAATTATATAAAGAGCCAGGAAGGACGAGTACCAAATATGTTCCTTTTAATCTTTAGAATTCCCCACTGCAGTGTCAAAACTCTGTTCAAACGGAGGAGCTGCCAGGCTTGAAAGTGGCTAAACAATGCTGTGGGATGCAGGCAAAATCGCTGCTGTAAAAGCCTATGCTGATCATTGGACCAGGCCCTTCAATGGCTCTTGGCTCCTTCCTGCATTTTGGTCCCCCCCCCCCCCCCCCCCTCTTTGCCTCCCTCTTTATTTCTCCCATCTGACTCCAGACCATCCTATGAAGGGAGCGAAGGGGGAGGAAAAAGGGGTTAGCTGGGGGAAAGATAGACAATAAGGCTTTTTAAACCTCGGAGCTGCCTACAGCAAAGCCTCTTTCCAGGCACCGACGAGCCAGGCAGCCACCACCAAGCCAAGCGCTCCAGCCACATCAGCCATGACAGAAGGCTGGCAGAACAATCATCTTAACAATATGGCTGAGTTGCTGCCCCGACACTGAAATGGGGCTATCGCTCCAACTAGCATTATGGTTGGTTTGCCACTGGCGCTAATAGCTCAACGTTGAGCCAGGCCTTGGACCGGGCTGGTTGTGAAGGAAGTGCAATAGGCTTGTATTGGTTGTTGTGGAATGTAAAGTCACAAACGCTGATGAAGGACAAGTTACAGAAACAAGATAGTGTACAATTTATAGCATAATATACTGTCTGAAATTTGTTCAGCAGAAATGATTTTGTGAAACCTGTCATCTTGAAATACGTTCTTATGACATTTGGTTGCACCACATGTAGGCCTGTGTTCCAGATTTGGTTCTGACCAACAGATTAGGAAACATTAAAGCTAACCTTCACCAAATGACTGTGTGTTCCTTCGTATAATCACAAGCTTTTCGCGAAAAACAGGAGTTGGACTTCACAGCTCCAATTATACGCAACTGCAAATCCCTAAATGTTCTAAAAGATCCACACCTTGCAGTTATCACAGAAATACTATAATTATTTTAATTGACCAGGGTTCTTCTATCAAGCCAAAAACCTGGGTATTTCTTTGTGAGCTGGCAAGCTAGCAATTACATGTTTCACTACAGAGTGAGCCTTTTTTTTCATTTTCTTTAAAGAATACTTAAGGATTAGAGGAGGAACAAGCATGTTATTAAATGATTTCCGCTTGTGTGTGCTGTATTTTTTTAATAAAGTCTGTCTTTTATATTTTATTTCTAAACAACTCTCACAACAAAATCAAAAGGAAATATTTTTTTCTTCTTTTCTTGCACATAGGATATAACTAAAAAGTCAAATGAGATAGTACTAATAGAAAAAAATAAAAAAGGGGAATAATGTAGGAGTAGTTTAAGCTAAAATAAACCACTTTTTAAGGTTAGAATTACTGGTTTTGTTGCTAATAAGCATTAAAAACTCTATAAACTATATATATACATATATATGTATATATATATATATATATATATATATATATATATATATATCATACATTTTTAGGTTTCAAAGGTAAACAGAGAACTAGATCAATCCCTTATAATTTTATAGGATTTGTGTAAAAGACTGCCATCCAAAGACTGGTTCTATTATTTAAGTCAAAAACTGGTATTTGCACAAAGGCTGAGGACCCCAGACTGAAAATGAGAGGTGTGAGAAGACATGGCGTGGCCCCAGGGCGTTGGCGCTGTTGCCTGTGTTAACAGTGTTACCTCGGGTGAGCACACATAAACATATACACACAAAATAGGAAGGAAGTGTCTCATCAAGTTGTGTTTGTGTGTTTTTGGCTGCAATGGATAGTGCATTCTGAACAAAGGATGGTAGCTGAAAATAAGAGTGCGCTCACACACACAAGCACAAACAGAGATACTGCATGCAAGTGGTTTGGCAAGGGTGAGGCAGCAGAAACAAAACCAAAATGATGGTTTGCGTTTATTTACTTTAAAAATAATGGTTTAAATGAGAGAAAGAAAAGCTAACTGCCCTGCGAGCTGAGTCATAAATTGAGCTGTGTCCAAACATCATCTGAGAATTTTCTCGTTCATTGACACTAGAAACCAGCAATTTAAATCAGTTACTGCATGCAGGGTACCATCACACTACTTCTTTTTTCTCTCATTTGTACACTTATAATGAAGCATTGCAAGTGGTATGGAAGGCTTGTAAGTATCCTACATGCACGTGGTTATGAATTTGTATTCTGCTCACTTTTTTTAATGAGATGAAAATGAAGAATTTCACTTTTAATGCCTTATTTTCCTGCCCGCCACGCTTCACGCAGCCCCACGAATAAACACCGGTATCAATGGTTGGCCAGAAAGTAGTGCCATAAAAGCTGCCATGAAATTTGTTTATCTAGCTGCTGAATTGTATTCAGCTGGGGATATATGGCATAATAACGCAAGAACTGTAGGCTCTGTAATTAAGTCTGTCTTCTGATGCTTTCGAAGCAATTCATTAACGAAAGTCTCTCGCTGTCAGCTGAGATGCAGAAAGCAGTGCCATTCATTAAATGACAAAAGTTAATAAATTGTATTTTTTAGGTTTTTAGACCAACCAAAAAAAGAAAATCCCTGCTTGTTAAAATTAGTACTTTTCATAATGAATTTTGCAATACAGTAATTAGTGTTTTGGGGAAAAGTCATAAAGCTACATACAGTTTTAAATATATCTTTGAGAAATGTTTTCCCTTAAGTCCTAAACAAAAGTCTTAGTATGAATTTAAAGAGCTTCAGATAAATTTGAAAAAAAATAATTTGCTGTTACTCCTCATTTTTCTTAAATTGTGCTGAAAGCGTGGTCATGATATTAGTTTTATACTTTTTCTTCAGCTGAGCAGGGGGCCATGATGTTGAAACAACAAATAAATAAAAACAAATAAATAGATGTTTGAATGAAGTTACAAAAAATTCTGCGGAATAGCTTTAAGATGGCAGTAATCACTTTTTTTCTACTTGGACCATTTAACTGTATTTTTGCAAACTGAGGTCATTCACCAAAATATCTACAGCAGGTAATATTTGCAAATATTATTCCCACAGAATCATTTTGTCAAAAAGTCTAACTATCAGTTTAATGTATTTAGGTCCATTCTTGTACAAATATTTCAAATACTGAGCTGGGCTCTACTTTACCACTTAAGACCAAGGTATTGCCATGTTTACATGAGTCAACAAAGTACTGCCTTCTTCACCAGTACACAATTAGTTCTGTTTTAGCGGTGTAGTACAGTTTCAAAAAAAAAAAAAAATAGACAAGGTGCACATGCACCATGTCCTCAAGTATCCTCATGGTGATGCATAGTCACAAAGACCCTTTTCCTTTCTTATGTTTTGGACATTGTTCAAATTATCAGAGAGGCTTAGCCAACTTTAAAGTGGCTACAAATTGTGAAAAAGAGGCTTTTGCCCCTATTGCGCTCTTGCCAATTGGCTGCCTATGGCAACACATTCAAAGCTAAAAGTTGTTTTTTCAAAGCCAGGCCAATTAAAGGATATAAAACAACATAATTTAAACTGTGATCACTTGGCAGAATGGCCTTCGAAGACTTCTTCTTACTGTTCCAGAGGAACATTGAGCAGTGATGATTTGTCTTTTGTTAGTGTCTGATGGATTTTCTGGGTCAGCAGTAAGACAAAGTTTATTTTCCATGCCAACCACACACATCTGAACATAGGTATTATGGAGTGCTTCAAGGTAGATAAAAAAATAAAATCCAGAGGCTCATAAAAAAACAATAAAGATAATGTCACAGCTAGATGCATGTCAGTGATCTAAGGTATACTTTACAGCAAAGAACCTCACAGTCATTCCTTGACAAAACAGTCATCTTATTTACAAGGCTCACAATAACCCCACGCAAATGTCGAAAAGAGGAATAAAGAGAGGGGAGGGAAAAATAATTAGCATATTAATCTTTTTTATGCCGTCATCTCTCAGGTCCAGGGGACCCACGGTGTAATTTAAATCTAAATGCTTTCCCTGGCATTAGAATTCATTTTAGATGGGTCAATTGTTCCATAATAAAGGGATAGAAGGTGTACTTCATGCAAGAGATTTATGTTTGCCATTTGTTCATATTCATGTGCTACTGAATACCCCTCAATTCAAATGGTGATGGCAGCTCATATCAGTCGAGCTCCAGACCTACAGATCACTAACCGGCAGCAATGAATTTCATTTGCCGAGGACAAAAAGAGTGAAGGGAGAGAGAAAGCGAGAGACTGAAGGGGTTTAGGGGGAGGGGGAATCAGCTCCCCAACTCAGTTTATTGATTTTTTTTTTTCCTGCTCGACAGAAAGCCTGTATAACAGCTCTATTGCCCTCATAATGATTAGTGACAAAAGTTTAATTAAGCAATTATGAAGCCAATAATAGAGTTGTCTGGTTTGCTTAGCTTTAGACTGTTTAAGACTTATCTCCCTCTCGCACATCACAGCAGCTGGAATGTGCTTGAAGAGATTAATGCCGCGAGAACACAGATGCCCACTTTAATACAGTGCCATGATGCTATTTGAATGAAGTTGAGAACACAAGCGTCTCTTTATCAAATTACAAGTCTGCTTTTCATGAATATGGAGGAAAAAAAGGAGGAAGAAAAAAAAGCACATTCAGCCATGGCTTCAAGGTGTAATTATAAAGACATACAACAGAAAGACACAATTCTGTTGTAGTAATCTCCCTGTATAAAATATGCATGATAATGTTTTACTGACTAAAGACTTACTGTGTTCTAAGAGGCTTTGGCATTTTACATTCACTCAGACAATTGGATATTTCTCAATATTCCTTAATGTTGTATTCGATCCTCCAACTCTTCCCTTTTCTTTGTGCGTGTCGTTTTTGCCTCGGAAAATTGATTAGATTATCTTCCCTCTCCATGCACGGTGCCAAATAAATGAGGTTTCAAGATGCAAACTTTGCATTCAAGTTGATGCCATTTGTCCCTGTTGATAAATCTGTGTGACATGTGGTGATGTATGGGCAATTTACATAGATCAATCCATAGATGGATCCAGATGCATGCCAAGAAAGCTTGTATTTAAAACCATGAGCATGAGGTTCTTTCCCATTGTCACTTGGTCTCCATGGGGATTTCTTCTTTTTTTTATTTTATTTCTTGGTAAATCACAAACTCGGGTCATTTATGGGAGTTTGAGTCTGAGTCGACTTCAGTGGTGACACTGTATTTGAGGAGAAATCTACAGACAAGCCATGAAGGAGTCGTTCTATCTAGTCTATAAAAAGTCCCCCGTCCTCTGAGCTTATCCACATTTACTCTAAGCGCAGCAACACAAAGTTGAAGTGCTGTGACAGCCTAAATCCCAGAGTAAGTACACAAGCAGACAAACTGAAAAGAGGTTGTTGTTAGTATAACAGCATATCCAGTATTTATACGTCCCGGAGTAAAACTATTATAAGTATGGAAATTTAGAAGGCCTTGGAACATGTTTACACCATTTTGGATAAAGCCTGCCCTTGCTCTACATATTGAATCACAGATTAGTCTAATATCAAGCTTTACAGTGTGTCTAACTAAAAGGAGGTCAAACTTAGTGGAATTTAATGTAGTCTCTATAAGTGGGTTTTAAGTTTAGATTTTTTTATTTGCAAGAAATTGTAAAAAAAAAAATAAGTTTGTTGTGGAGTAATGTATGAAGCAACAGGGTTAGTTCTATTGATGGGGCTGAATATGCAATTATTTAAATTCTAAAATCAACAAATAATGTTTTAGATGGTGTAAAAGCTATTTATTACATTTTAATGTCTGGAGTGCTTTGTGTGGCATCTTTACCACTAAACTGCATTACTTTTCAAGGTGGAGGTCACCTTGTGTCTTGTAATATCTCTTTCAGCTGGATGTGTCAGAGGAGGAAAAGGAGTGCCCGCCGAATGACATAAAGCGAAGCCGAAACAAGGAAAGAGAGAATAAACACTAAACAATAATCACATCATCCCGTAACACATGCTGCGTTGTGGGATGTTGCGCGCTCTCTCTCCCCTGGCTTCCTAGGACAATGAGATGACATGCTGAAGGTGGGACTGCATCTGGCATCATATTTAAACAGGGCTGCCACGTCTCAGGAACACAGGTCGTTGCCAGATTGCAGGCTAATTAAGGAGCTTCTTGGATGACCATCAGTGCCTGTCGGTGGGCAAGGTAGCAGGCTGAGGCTTGCTCTGTCACGCTCCCACTGCGAGGCCCTGAAAAGACGAATGGCCAGCGAAACCCCCCGTGGGATGTCATAATGCTACATATTTCCCTCCAAAACAAAAGATGTCCCTTGTGGGATTGCTGTTTTCCCATTTCCCTTTTGTCCCCTCCCCTCTTTTCAAACAAGTGTAAATTACCTCAACGTTTGGATAAGTGTTCAAGTGGCCTGTCCACACACATTAGCCAATTGTCGCAAAGGCAAACATCCAATGAAATATGTATTTCACAGATGCTAGAAGCTGAATGCAATAATTAGTGTTGATATAATATGCTGTGAAGGTTATTTAATGACTTTGTCGACTAATTCTGCAGTAAATAATTATTTTGTATAATTAAGGGAAGGAAATGTGATGAAATTATGGGCTGAGCTTCAGGGGAAAAAGGACCAAAGCTATTATCGTTATGACAGATATACTGTGGTAACTGCTTAAGTGATAAGAATTTTTTTTTTGTTGTTGTTGTTTTTTTTTTCCTGTGTGACTTGTGATTAATTGCATTGTAAAAGTTCTGCTCTAGCAAGGACGGCTCGAAACAAGAAGCCTCTCCATTGTTTTTTGCATTCCGCATAATGCCTATTTATGACAGGCGGTATAACATGGCAAAGTATGGCTGGTTTGACAGCAAGTGGGAAGCTGGAATTGTTTACTTGACTTCATTTCTCTTCCCCACTTGCTGCCTTTATTTCGTGCAAGTGTGGAAAAAAAAAAGTGGGGAAGCAGGGTGGGGTGGGAGGGGAAATCTGTGGTTAAAAAATGCAGTTGGTTGGCTGCTCGGCTAATAAGATGCCCATCATTCTAGCTAGCGCCACTGATTTGTGTCCGCCTCTAACTCTCTCCATGATTACATTCTAAGAAGCCCCCCCCCCCTCCTCCTCCCGCAGCTGATCCTCGTCTTGTTACGTGGCATTAATGACACTTCAGTCATTGTGGCTTTCAAGCACAGCCCTTCCACAGTGAACAGAGAGTTGACATTTCCTGACATTTTCCCAACTAATTACAGTACAAATAATTAAGCATGTTCCTCTATGTAACAAATGAAGGCGAAAGCCGTCTGTCATCCCTGGCCATGATTGATGACACTCTGGGAGACTTTATCTGATGGGTCCTGCCACGAGGTACAGAGGAAGCAAATTTATTAGAACGAACAATGCAAATTTGGAGTCATCTCATCCAGTTATGCGCCAAGGCAATATCCGTGTCAAGGTGAATGTGACAATGAAAGCAAAATATTAGCATTTTGTGGAGCGAGCTGAGGGGGGAAATCAGAGCACTGAGATGACAGGCCTAATTATTTCAGCTCACACAGGCCAGGACAGCTGTTTCTGGTGTCCTGAACAAGCCTGTCACACAGGTAACCAAATAGGGTCTGCGTATGAGCCTCTGTATCCGACACCACACGGTTGTGTGTGCCACTAATGACCAATGCTAATGTCGCTGCCACATCTCTAAAAAAATCTGTCACTGTAAAAGATTATATATATATATATATCAGTCAGTGTTTTTCTATATAAAAATGTATTTTCAAAATTAATGCTTACCTGTCAGAAAGAGCTTAGCCGCCCACAGTTTCTGTTCATTCTATAAAAAAAATAAAAAAAATGGAGTTTTGTTTGAATAGATATAGCTTGAAAAACAAAAACAAGTGTTATATTTGAATGCCATCTCTCACCCATTAGCAGAATGAATTCAAATACAACGTTGTGTAACACTAAGCAAGATATAAAAAAATAAAAACTAACGCTGTAGTCAAATGTTAATGTCATTTGTAGATTAAAGAAGAGTCACTGAAGTGAAATAACAGAAGTACTCTGATAAATCAACAGAAAAAAAACGATTAGAAAAAAAAGTTAAGGTCAAGTATGAGCTATACATATACAAAAGAGTTTTCTTAAAAGTTAATATCAGTAACAGTGTTTTTTTTTTATAAAACGTGCACAGCTTTTTGCCTTAGAGAGCTACTTGTGATATATGAACTAACAATGAACAATGGGCTTAAGCTTTTATGCTACCAAATAGCAATATGTTGTCTGCATAGCACGTATGCTTTGGGGAATAGAAAGGTTGCCGCCCACACTCATAATGAATCTAGATTTTGTACTCCAGGGCAACCTGACAATGGCTCTTGAGGAGCAGGCAAATCCAGAAGGGTTTGGAAAAAATCTACACGGGGATCAAAGTTTGCTGCTTAGTGACTTACTGGCTGGCTTGGAACAGATGGGCGTCGGAGGCACTATGAGCCCATTGAGATTCAGGATCCAAAGTGGCTTCTGCTTCTCTGTACACACACGCAGATGATGCCTTTGTGCCAGTGGATTGCAGATATCCATTTAGATAGGTTGGGAGGGATGTGGGCTTGTTTTGGCTTATAGCTAGAGAAGTAAGAGCAAAAGACAAAGCACCAGGGAATGCTTATGAAGTGGAGTCTGGTTAGGGATTCATGCACACAGGTTAGTTAAAATATGCAAGTTTTATCATGGTTGTAAGCATTGTAATTGAGTTTGTTTATGCTAAATGAAAACAACAGGCACCTCTTGTACACTTTGCTGCAGCTTTTCTTTGTTTTGCCACTGAAAACCTATGATTAGCAACAATGTCACTGGCCACACGATACAAAGCTTTTGGGATCTATTACTAACTTTATTATTGTTTAAAGAATGTTGAAATGTGTCGATAAACGTGCAGGGCATGATTTATAATGGTCATAAAATAATAAAAAAAAATCCAGTTGCACATGTTTATTTTAAAGCAAAAAATAAAAAAATTAAATAAAACAAAAGCATCCTTTTAGTGACCACCAAGATTTTTTTTAAACATGTTAAAACATTTTTGCATTTATTACACAAACTTTGTGTTCTTTTAAGAAGGCAAACACAAGCAACTAAATCAATATTAAAACAACAATGAAGATGAATTCCCAGGTCCCTCTTTTTACAAGCTGACACGATTTCCTGATGTAAAATAAAAGGAAGACGATTCTTGACTTTGAGGAATAAAATATGTCTTCTCTGCTTTTTTCTACAGGATGTGCATTTCTGGAAATGAAGCACAAGCATCCCCAGCCAATAAAAACAAAACAAAAACTAACACCTTAAAATTTCATAGCAGTTTACACAGAAAACAATACCCAGACTAGTAAAAGGTTAAAAAAAACAGAGTTCATACATTTATTTCATATGATGTCTGGCCATACAGAGTTGCCTCAGGTTATTAAAACACTGCAATCCATAAAAACACACTTAGTAATGTAACAACAAAACGTCACAGTCATTTATTTATTGTATGTTGACTTCACCTACTCTTTGTTCAACTTCTGATGATAAAGATCTTATTGCTCCATATTTTCCTAACAGATCCCTTCGCTCTCAGACTGCAGGTTTACTTGTGGTTCCTATAGTTTCTAAAAGTAGAATGGGAGGCAGAGGTTTCAGTTATCAAGCTCCTCTCTTGTGGAACCAACTTCCAGTTTCTGTCTGTGAGGCTGACACTCTGTCTACTTTTA
>JARVGW010000564.1:18723983-18744630 GCA_031762495.1 Anablepsoides rubrolineatus | reverse complement strand
TTTTTTCAATTTTTTTCCCCTTTATTTTAATCAGAGGGCTTAATAATTCGTGGAAGACAGAATGTTGCAAGAAAAAACAAATAAAGCAACTTTTGCATATTAGGCAGATGGCACAAATTGTCACGTGGCAGTAGAAAAGAGTTGAGTGCAATGAACATAGAATATATATATATATATATATATTTTTTTTACAAAAATGTCTAAATATTTTAAAGTAATAATAATAATAATAATAATAATATATTGTCAGATTGCTGAGAAGAAAGTTTTTTCTCTAACCCTTTTCTTAACCCTTTTTTTGTTTCTGAACTAAGCTTATGGGTTATTTTGAAATACAGAACATAAGAAATTTTAAAATTTGGTAATCTTTAAAAAAAAATCTATAAAAAAATATATTTATTATAAATCCCAGACAGGCCAATAATAATATAATGCCATAAAACATGGCAGTTTTATTATAGCAGCATGGAAAATGTAATATTATGCTACTTTTATTTTTTGTAAACATACTTCACACAACAAATGTTTAAAGTCATAACTAATGTAAAATAATATTAATAACAACAATAATATTGAAATCAGATTTTGAATGGTAAGCGTCCTTAGTTGAATTAATGGAATACAGACTAAAAATGTAAAAGTAATGACAATAACAAAATAAAAATAAATAAATAGTATAATAAACTGGCTTTGATTTATTAAACAAAAAAATATGTCTTTAAATGAAAAATATTAATTTATATTATAAACTAAATGTTGAAAGCAACAGCTCCGATT
Source organism: Anablepsoides rubrolineatus (assembly GCA_031762495.1). Taxonomy (NCBI): domain Eukaryota; kingdom Metazoa; phylum Chordata; class Actinopteri; order Cyprinodontiformes; family Rivulidae; genus Anablepsoides; species Anablepsoides rubrolineatus. Next base: position 18,743,853 of record JARVGW010000564.1, on the reverse strand, counting down.
TTTTGAAGTGTGGTTTAAAAAAATGTGAATGATAAATATCTTACCTGCTGTAGATAGCTTTTTGAGCAATCTTAGTTTGGAAGAATAACATGAAATTTTAATTGAAAAGAATAATTAAAAAAATATCAGTTTTTTTTTTTTTATTCTAAAGGACAGAATCAAACCAAGGCCAAAGTAAATTTCTACTATATTAAAACAGGGCCAGAATTAAAGATTCTGTAACAGATGGAAATGTTTTAAAATATCTTCACATCTCACAATTTCTTATAAGAGTTTGTTCCATGAAATACTATGGTTATGTGTAACCCCAAATAGCAATAGCATCAGTTAGCTGTATAACCTGGGAGGACTTCAGCAGAAATATAATTTAATGCCAGAATAACAGTATAAAGGTTTTTCACATACTGTCTGTATAAAATGCTATAAAACATTTTGGATATAAACCATTTATGCATTGTTTTCACCCTACTCATATGCCTGTTCTGTCAACATTAAACTGTGTTACTCCAAACTGAAGCTCAAACAAAGAGCTGTCTACAAGAGGTAAGGTATTAAAATGTATGTGTCTTAAAAACTCCAGCTGGAAATATCTGAACTGTCAATTTAAACTTTAACAAAAAATGTCTTGCCAAACACACACACAATTTAAAAAAAGAACAAACAATTTAAAACATTGCTGTCATTTGTACTGATTAGGATTTCTTGAAAAATTGTTTTAACCATACCATACCAGTGACATAAAATCTACTTGTAAGAATGTGTAATCTAGTTGATAAAATAAGTATGTTTTATACAAGCCTTAAACCTTTGTTTCTTACAGCAGAAAAAAATGGACATGGATGACTGTCTGTTGAGAGAAAGCAATGGAAGTACTAGTTCAGTTTCTTACACTTAGAGTTATCACACTTTAGCCTATCCAGTGATCTCAGATGTCACCGGCAGAAGCAGTTTCACAGGCGAGACAGGTCTGATCTGTGTCAGGCAGTTTCCATCCTCAGGCAAGAGGTCATGATGGTTGACTTCATCTCCCTCCTCTGGCTTCCAATCACTCAAACATAAATCAATACTGTTAATAACTGTTTGAACGATGTCTAAATGGGATATCTTTGCTTGAAGCGTTATTAAAAGACATTCCCTTGCTGCTCTGCTCTCTTACTCACTGAGAGGGGGGAAAAAAAAGATGAAGAAAAAAATGCATCCTTCAAATGTGTGGGCCTGGTTTGATTTGCTGCACAGTTGTTTTTAAATCCCTTTAGTGTTTTATTTGTTTGTTTGGTTATGTAATAAGATTATACCACAATGTTTTACTGGAAGAATCTTTAGATTGTCATCCGTACGTGAATAGCCATAGTAGATGCACAATCCAATTCATAGTAATGTATAGGATGAGGAATGATTTTAATACATTGTCTCAGATTTTTTTTTTTTTTTACTGAAGCTCATATTTAAAGAGAAGGCAAGTGCAGGACGATGTTGTACAGCCTTTGCTTGCAATTCATCTAGATTTGAAACTTTACAATTTCAAGTATCGGTTGTTATTTATATTAAATTTACGTTTACAGCTTATTTTGAATTACATTTTAAAACAATCACACATTTAATGAACCTCATTTGTAGAAGGAAATGTCTGGCATAAGAAATGATTAGATTGCGAAGGTCAAAGGCTCCGACTGTTAGTGTGAGGCATCCTATAATTCAAATTATTCATTAATTAGCTTTCATACGGTTATGGTAATAACCTACATGCTTTGGACATCGGCTAAGGCACATTAAGCGTTTTAAAAGGTGTTTCTGCAGTCATATGACCTCTATCTCATCTTGCTTTCATTTACTGTTGGGGTATGCATCAGTAGGCTAAGTGTATTTACTCTGATAGTACTGTCACAATGGAATTATGTGAGGTTGTAAATAGAGTTAGCAGCCAATGGATCTTGGCTTTTCATCATCAGGTGGAGGCTTTGTGAGAGAGAACTGCAAACTGTTTTGCTTTATGATCCATTCTAAAACCTATTGAAATGATGATTATAAAATACTGCCATTACTTTGTATTAAACCTTTGTAATACAGGGTGATCATCAACACGATTTGTGGGTTAACAGTGAGGTTACTATAGCACAAAGTTGACACAATGAGACATGAGAGCAGTGTGACAATCCTGTTTTATGTGACAGTGTTATGCATACAATGTAACAGGGCTGTTTGTCGGCTAGAGGTGCAGTTTTGCAGAATGTGAATTAGCACACTTGGTTTATTTTCCTATAAAAATACAGATATCGTGTTTGCATTTTCCCATATGCTAATTTCAAGTCCTTGTTGTGTGTAGAAATGTTGTTTGAAAATGTTATTACTAGCAATAATCTCTTTTAAATTATTACTAAATTTCCTGAAGTCATGTGGTAAAAACTGTACCCCAATAAAAATATAATCATAGGTTTTTTGTAAAAATTGTATGTGTCAAAACGACATTCGATTGGCAAAGCCCTGTGGATTTTGTTACATAGGGACATCAGTATTAATTAAAATGAAATTGTAACCTTTCAACATCCCAAATCCTCACTTATTAACTTATTTATTTGTGATCATGTCCATTATATTGTATAAAAGTCAATAAATATCTTTAACATTATTCCATATTTTATCTAGGGCAGCTCCACTTCACTTTCATCTCAAGGTCTCTACCAGAGGACTGGGCCAACAGTATCATCTATTCCCACATATGTGCTCCTCTGGACAGAGGTCTCTGAGTTTGGTCCAGTTGGAGGGAATGACGCATCAACGCCTTGACTCTCCACAACTTCTCTATTTCATTTTTTAGCCATTGTTTTTTTCTCAAACTTCTTGTGCGCCCTCTTCTTGATGTAAAGTTGCATGGAATTACATCCATCACCACTGCCTCCTTCTCTTGATTGTCAACCATCACAATGTCTGCCTGAATTTTACACCCTGGTATTATGTGTTGGACTGTCTCAGGGGCAACTTTGCATGGCCTGAATCTTGGATTTTGCCTGGTATGATACACTACTACTCCTATTCTTCTTTCCTTTATCTTAGTGTACAGTCTCGGGTGCTAGAATCCCTCCGTGCATTGTGAGGAGCTTCTGAGATTTAGCTGAGAGAGTAGATGGTTGAAGTCACATGACTCTTGTGCGGGTAGGTCTTCAGAGTTCAAATCCTGGTGGCAACCTGGGTTGCATAATGAGCAAGAGACATAGTAAAGAAGCCCTTCTGGTTTGGGTGATATCCAAACCAGAAGGGCTTCATTACTATGTATCTATGTCTCTGGGTATGTATCGAGTTTTGGGGAACCAGGACATTCTGATAAGAAATGGGTTATTAGACCAAGAAACTCATGCACAAGGGCAAATATAAAAATTACGTATATACATTTTCTTTTTCCTCAGCTCATTGTCCTGTGTTGGTCACAACAGAAAGTTGAACTCCAATAATGCAAACTGGAATGAAAAGCTTAAATAAAAACTAAAACATATTGATGAGCAACACAAAAAGGCTGCTGTGGCAGTATAGATGGGACAAATGCAGTTTGATTTTAAACAAGTTAAGTCATCGCATATAGGAAGGTACGTCACAAATGGCGTACATGATGACATCATTGCACCATGTGGGTGATACCATGTATTTTGTAAAGCGGAACCCCTTCCCCCTTTCCCCCTAACCTGCTGTACTCCACTGCTCTGCTTTGTTTTCAATGAAAAAGCAAAGGAGTAGCAATTGTTTTTGTGGTTAAGGAGGAATAATAAAGCAAGGAACTATATTTTAACTTTATAACCTGTTCAATTAAATGAAATATACTTTATTGTTATACTAGAATATGCTGTAAATTTAGCAACCCATTAATTGTTTTACTTAAATAAAAGATTTAACATTCTAGGTTAGGCATGAATTCTGTGTGAAAAGGGATACAAAGATAAACTTGACTCAAACTACATCACTTGTAAAATGCATGCTACTAAATTAGCTTGACCAGAAGAATAAATAAGACACTACTGGAGCATTAGGACTAGTCACATTAGTACAGTCACATGACTGTTGTTTTCTAAAACATTTTGTTAAGCAGTAGCTGTTTGGTTTAAGGTTTTAAATAGTGTGTATAGGTCCTATTTTATGGACAAAACTGCATAGTGTGTTCAATAGTAGATCATGGTTAAGCACAAAAATAGCCCTTTTCAGTGTTCAAGCATGCATACTGGAATAAAAAGGCATGAACAGAAGAGTTTTAGTTTGAAGCTAGGTGTTCTAAGATAAATATTGTCATGTAGCTTTTGCAGTTTTGACCTAAAGTGTTTTCAGTTGTTTTCAACAATAAAACTACAGTTAAAGTTAAAAGCCTTCACATGCTCCATTCAAGCTGCTGAAATTGTCTCTCATTGTCGCAGTGACATGACTAAAATCACATCAATTTGTTTTCAGCTTTTTGTCATGCTGAAAGCGCTCGGATGCTGCATTATGGTCCAACTTGCTTCCAGAATCCAACAGTTGTACCTGCAAGCAGACATGTATAAAGACAGTTACAAGGCCAAAAACTCATGGATAGAGTTAACACTGACATTGTGCACATAGGAATATATCTGCAAAAAAACTGTGATGCTTTGATGCTTGATTTGTGGATAAAGCAACAACATATATAGGAGGGATTGTTTGTTTTTTCCCTTACAGTTACTTATACCACAGAAAGAGGGGTTTCTGAGGAGCTTGGTGCAGTGTGTCTCAAAGGCTATGAAAGGTGTGTGCAACAATGAACATCGAACAACCCCGTGACTGCACATTGACAGTTCTCATCAGATGGAGTATACTGGACCCTTAGGTTGCATCTTAGACGCTTCCTCCATTCATTTTTTTAAGTTAGGCATCAAAAATAATTAAAAAAAATGTACTTTTGATACTGGAAGGAGACCTTGGGCAGACCCACATCTCACTGAAAGGATTCCTCTGTAGCCTGGAAACATCTTGGAGTCACCCAGACAGAGCTAGAGAGTGTCACTGGAGGTTTCTCCCCTCGACCTGTTGCATCTGCAGCCTGACCAACCCTGCATTCTAGATGTTGTGTATACACCTGTAGACACCAGCCATCTACTGTATGGACACAATAACTAAAGTGAAGAGGCTTGTAAATTAGTTTCCCAAATAATATCCTTAAATGGATTTGAGTTTCAAAAGTCCCTCCTCAAAAAAAAAAAAAAGAATCAATGTAGAGCACATCTATCAATTTGCAAGCAGACTTGAAAGTGTCAGCATTGGCACACAAACCATGCGAAAGATTCTGCTTATCCTACAGCAGTGTACCCCTTCATGTGATGTAATTTCATTCTCTACATAATTCCCCCCCCCCCTCTTCTTCTGTCATTATTGCACAGAGGGGAACAGAGGGACAGTCAGTCTCAACAGTGACAGAAAACTGCCCACTCTTCCTCCATAAAATTAGAAAAACTCTATGTTTTTTTTTTTTTTTATCTTTCAGATTTCCTGGGTTTTATGGCTAAATACTAAAGCACTGGAGGCTGGTCATGCTTTAAGCTACTAGAAAAAAAAAAAAGTTAAGCTTCAGCGTTGGGCAGCAGAGATATGGACTATAAGCTGACAAGTAATTAAACTGGCATATCTGTAACAACTGTCATCTCTTATTTCTCCTCAGCCTGGATGTAAACCAAAGGCAAGAAAACTGAAAAGGATGGCGTGAAAAAAAAAAAAAAAAAAAAGCAAGGGAGTGGAGGACAGTGAGGGCTGAGAGAAAGTCTTTACATTGCTGGGCAACTGCAGGGTATATCTCCTGCTGAACAGTTTAGCAGACTTGGGCATTTAGGGGATTGTGGAGGAGATCAAAAGGGTCAGGGATCCTTTTACCAATTAACAGCAGGGAGAGGGACATCAAATAAGGTGTAAATTTCAGCTCTGCACTTTTCAGTAAGCCAAGCATGAAATGCATTCTAATACTCTTTTTGGTTTAGAGAAGGCTTTTGAACCACCAATAATGTCACTGTGGCTCTCCCAAAGACTGGCTTAATCGCCTCTCTGAATTGTGTGTCGCCAACTTGTCCAGTGTGTTTGTGTCAAAGGGAGTGTTGAGTCAGTCATTGATAACGGCAGGACATTGTTACTACAGATTTATAAAAACTGGAAAGAAGACAATAAGCTTGCAGTGACAGAGTTTTGACCCTCTTGGCTTGTTAGGCAGTATTTAGCTTTATTGATAAATCTGCTAGGATAGTAAATGTGTGGTTACCTTAGTGATTCATGTGGGTGAATTGAAATGTTTAGTATGGTGATGAAAGAATATCTTTTCACAGGGATTTCATACTGCACCATTGGGGTGCTGGAGTACACATTTTTTTTTAAATCATGATTAAGTGATTAAGGGATAAAATACTGTACTCAGGTCAAACTATTGCATGTTCCACATAAACTTTATCTCCTTTTAGTAGAAGATTTTGAACACATAAAACCTGATATAAATCGTATGATTGATTATTAATTTTAACCTAAATCTAATTAAGTTTTTGTGTGAAGACAGACCTTGATGAAATATGGTTGATGGACAAAAAAAACTTTATAACTTGCAGAGTGAGTCAAAAGACCCAGGACTCCCAATTATTTCATAAAGAAAATGGAAAACAACATATCTAAATACCCCAGCAAGTAATGGGTAATGGCTTTTAGGCCATGTCCAGAACATGCCACCATCTCAGATGCTGTCATATTGGATCAAAATTAGATAATGCAGTGGTAGCATATGACCCTCGTACGTATGCAAAGCATCAATGAACCAGGACTCAGAACTTACCAGAACAGATTTATTGCTTAGAGTGGGGGTCTGGTGGTGGTGGTGGGGCTCATTGTTGGGCCCACTGGATAGCCCTTCATCAGAGCTAAACAAAACATAAAACAAAAAAAAAAGTCTGAAGCTTCTATGTTGAATAATCTTTGAGTTAGAAGCAAGTTAGTCCAGACACCCTCTTTTCAGGTGGGGTGGGGGTCCAAGGGAGTGGTGCGGCTCATTAGTGGGCAGGATAGATAGCTCTTCATCAGAGCTAGAAAAAAAAATCTGAACCTCCTTTGTTGAATAGTTTTCCAGTTATAAGCATTTTTGTATGTCCAGACACCCCTTTTTCAGACTCGATCCTCTTCAAAAATAGAGCTGCTGGCTGGTGCAGTGTAGGTTGGACACATCTACATTCTTGCCAAATTTCAAGTTGATTGGTGTAGTTTTTTTTGAGCTACAGTTGTCAAAATATCACAAAAAAAAAAATAAACAGATAAATAAATAGTACGTGCAGGTGTCACAATAAAAGGGTGCCCTGGGACTTTTGTCTCACCATGTACAGTGGTGCCCAATCCTGGTCTTAGAGAGCGTATATCCTGCATGTTTTAATATAGTCCCTGCTCTTCAGCAGGTCTTCAAGTTCTGTTGAAACCTGGTAATTCCTCATTCATTTTAATCAGATGTGATAAAGCATGGCTATATTTAAAACATGCAGGATTGTGGCCTTCAGGAACCAGGTTTGGACACCACTGGACTAAGATCTTTCTAAATTAGCTTAGTTTTGTGCAACATCATATTTGATCAGTTTTTTGCAAAATTTTAGATGGTGAGTTGTCTTTGTTGCTAATTTATTTTGTTAAAACAAGGACATTTCTACCTAAAATCAACAAATAAAAAAAAAATAATTGTACTTGCCAAAACACTCCACAATATTGCAAAAGCAGAATTGATGCACAGTGTAAATACATACAGTACAGTTCAGTGTCTATTATTAGGCTTGATCACACAAAATACACAAGTTTTTTTATTGTCTAAATAAGGCATTTTGTTATCTGATAAACCACTGAACTAAAGACAGTTGGTAATTTAAGAACAAATATTAAAAAAATGCATGCATAGATCCCCACTAACAAAGAAACAGGTACTAACTTATTGTGTCATCTTCCAATATGAAACATTTCTTCTTGCATTTTTCTTCCACTTTCTGACAGCTTACCCAACAATAACCTCAGCTAGCATAATTAAAATCCTGACTTGGATTTGGATGAGCAGTCTTATAGTTCACAATGCTCACTGTCACAATCACTGGAGCTCCCGCTCTGTCTTCCTCTCTTTTTCATTATGTATGTGCAGGGTTGATGCAAATAAAATAATCGTTTGTAATTCAGTTGAGCCTTCTTAATTCATTTATTTGGACTAAAGGCTGAGTGAGGGAAATACAAAGAGCCTCAACATTTTGCCACCATGCTCATTATGCGTATTTTAAAACAATTTGCAATTCAAGGCCACTTGAAGTGGTGAGGAGAGGGAGAGAGAGGTAGGTGCCCAGGCTTCAAAGTCTGCTGCTGGAGACTGACCTCGTACTCCACTTCCAGGGTCACCACCCCTGATGAGAGCCGGGAAGATGCAATTAAAAAATGTAAAAACAATGTGTAACCAGAGATTGTGGCGCTTGTTATTTTATGGCACCTGGCAACATCAGTGACCTTAGCTTTATTTTCTGTTCTTTCCCTTATATTTTTGTCTCCATTAAAACATCAACGACTGGCAGTGTAACATTACTATATCTGCTTACACTATGCCTATTATTTGTGCAAGTCACTGAACCATTTAATTTACAGCAATGTGGCAGATTAACTTACATTGGAATGCTGTTTTATCAGTGCAACTCTAAAGAAACTATAATAGTCTGACTAAAATGTTTAATTTCATATTCTTTCTGTATTATCTTTCTTTGAATTATTTTATTTTAGAATTTTGGACCAGTAGAAAGCTATATGTGCATCAGGTCCTAAAATCCATGACAGTCGCTCACAGTTATTTAACAAGCTGCTATCAAATTGCAGTTTGCTGCAAAAGCTATTATATCTGTCCTCATATTAACTGTTGTGTGTGTCTTTACAAGTCATGTCGAAGTGACTTTGGCAGGACACTGATGCATTCATTTTTAGAGGATGTGATCTCTCCTACGTTCTCCCTGTTTCATTGTGTCTGTCATCCTTTCTCTCCCTTTATACAGTTATTGCTTAAACAAATCCAATCAAAATGTCAGTGCAGGAATGAAAAGGAGCTGTTTAAAAATGCATCAGGAGCCCACCACAGAGGCTTCATTAATTCATTTCAGGCAGTGTTGCACAGTCGTGCTGAAACAGTTGTTTTGAACTTAAACATCCTTCAACACTCGCTTATCTTACTGGTCTAATTTCCAATTTAGTAAGTTTGTACCTAGGGAGAGCACAGTATTTCTCATCTAATTGCAAAAATGTGAACACAATACCAAACAAGCTGACTTGCTTTGTTTGCAGAGGTCTCCCAATCTTAGCCAAGTGGCAGAGCTAAGTTACTGACAGCAAGTTAAAAATTAAGCAATTAAATATTATGTTACGAAAGTCCTGAATGCACTACTCCAGTTGAATGTTCTGATATTAAAATACACAGACCTTGCTACAAAGTGGCATTAACACTGACAAAAATGACACCAAAACGTCAATTTAAGGAAATACTTTTCATTGCTAAAGTTTCGCCCAAAACAATCATAGTTCATTTTACCTTTGACACAGTTTATCAATGTCCACCCTTCCCCTTCACACTGAATTAAGACCCCAACCTCTTCATTGGACCAATTCTGCATGCAGGCCTCTTTTCTTGAATATGCTACCACTGTAATAATAATCCACCACAATCTTCCTGCAAAAGTTTTGTGCGTGCTCAAAATCCGCCATCGGCTTTCACATTCTGTCACATCTAATGGGGAGCATAGTGTTCTTTATGTGCACCTGAAAACTTCCCCAAGACCCTGCAAAGACCATTTATATGCTGTCTGAACTAGTGTGGGTAGTGGGATTGTAATTCAACCTTTCACTAAAAAAAAAAACTTTTTTGACAGACGTTGAGTACTGCAACTAACAAAGCAAGACAGACATGTTAAAGAAAAATCACTGTTGTGAACAGTGACCATATACTAAGTAAATTTTGTAGTTTGCTTCACAAATGTCAAGTATAATTGGAGAAAATTACCTATTTGTGTGTATGTGTACATGTTTTTGGTACTTGGTGGGGCCATTTTTTAGTATTTCCCAGGTGCACACAGACTTGACTCACTGGACAATAGCCCAGTCCCCATGTGTTTAAAGGCTTAAAGGCTAGTTTTTTTTGGGGGGGGGCTTGGTTTAGGACTAAAGTGTGAATTGAGTTTAGATTAGGTATGTACTGGAGCGGTTAGGCTTAGGGTAAAGGCTACAGAAATGAATGAAAGGCAACGCAAAGTCCCCATGAGGATAGAGAAACTAATGTGTGTGTTTGACCACCAAGCTCTTCCCCAAAGAATACATTTTTTTGAAGTGCTCTAAGACTGTTGTTCTGCTCTCTAAAAAGGCTGTATTCATGTGAATTAGTGGCACAAATGCAACACAAAATATCTGTGTTAGTGTGCACAGGGTCTAAGCCAACATATTGACTTAATCGTGTCACTGTAAACACAGATATTCTGTAAAGTAATGGATGTGATATGATTACTTTGTCAGACCAATTGTGGAAGACAGATGGTTGATTCAGACTAGTTTGAAGAAACTATTCATAAAGGTAACGGACATCATTTGACGGCAACTGCATTTTCTCATCCACCATATCAACTTCCCTATCATTAAAGTGATAAAAGTGGAATTAGCATAACCACCATCAATAACCAAACCTGGAGTGTCACTTCCCGAGATGGATATCAAATGACAGGTGGCAAGCTTCTGCAGCTACTCAATGCAACTTAATGTTGTGCCAAACTCTTCTGTTTTAAGTGTGGAGGCATCCATATGTATATTGTTTTTACAGTACACATGTAGATAATTTAAAAAAAGGATGCAACCCTTCATCAAAACTCTGCTCGTATTTTTTTTTTCAGAAACAAAAAGTTGGATAAAAGTCTAAACTGTTTTAAAGCCTACGTGAAAACAAAAAAAAAAAACACTGTCTAACAGGTTGTGAAAAGGGTAAAACAGCAGGGAGCTACAAGGTGGGGTTAGAATCAGAGGGCTAAGAAAGGTCTGGTGTAGTGCAGTTTATCATCACCAGGCTGATTCCTACTGCTCTGACTCTGACACGAGCAATCCATCATGTCATCATTTCCCGCTGAAGCCTCTGTGTGTGTGTGTGTTTGCACAGGTTTAAGGCATGTATGTTGGTGAACACATATTCTCCCGTGTGCAAATGTTCACAGGTGGGAAGTGGTTTAGAGGGGCACGCACGCAATATGTGTGGAGAACACATGGGAAAGGAAAAAACCCAGACAAAAAACAGAGGAGCACTATCCCAGCAGTCAAGATACCATTTAGAGCTCAACTCTCAGCCTGGCTCCTACCTGAGGCCTCGGCCGATCAGTCAGTCACAGCCTGTGCATGGCCAAGTGACAGCAAATCCATAGTAAGTTACACAATCTAACATCACGCCTGTTTCATCACGCTGTAGTTCCACAACCTCCAATACCTTGGCAGGTGTGAAGAAACATGTCAGTATAAAGTTACTACATCCAGCTGCCACAGATGTGTGGCTGTTTTTTGTGAGGCCCGGAAAGGTTCAGAAAGCAACATTTTTTTTGGAGAAAAACTATAAAAGGACTCAAGAATAGTACATACACTGTACATTTAAGAAGCAAATGTGAATTTTAAATAAATATATATGTAAACATTTTTTTTTTCTTTTTTCACAATGTCAAATTTTTATATATTTTTTTCTGGTAATTTCTAACTTCTCTTACTAACATTTCATATATATATATATATATATATAAATAAAAGCTCAGTGTGTCTTTTGGGGAGAGTAATGGACCCACTTATGAGGCCCCCGCTCACATGGGTTTTACCCATCCCCATAAACCATAACCATATATATAACATTTTTTTTTATTTCTAAAGTTGTCCTTTTTTTGAGTTGTCGTATCCTTCTATAGAGTGAGCCATGTTTATGTTTAACAAATGATGAGCAACAACTAACCAATTTAAACATAACTTTGCATACCCAGGATGCCCCTATCAGGTTGTTTCCTAGCCTATTTAGTAAAAATATGCAGCTTTGGATAAACCACCTGTAATTTACTGTTAGGATAGTGGAAATGACCAATAACTGTAATTGAGTTGTTTGGAAGGCCAAGTTAGCTGAGATAATTTAAAGATACAATCTGCTGATTTGTTTTGCACATGGGTATGTGTTAAAAAAATCTCATCTTGAGATCTAGATTCACTGCACAGACACATCCACATGCAGCACACACTTGCACAATACAGAAAGTGTTTGCATTGTGGTGTCTCCTGTTCTCTGCTTCAAATGTTTCAGGAAACAAATGTGGCCTCGTGCTAACACACGCAGGGCCCAGCTGTGGCTGATAGATGCTATCACGTGCCTGTCTGCGTTTTCATTTGACAGAAGTAAAAAAAAAAAAAGTGATATCAAGGAAAATCTGCTGCGTGAGTGGGGGTATAAAATGTGGCAAAGCTTCTTTTGAGGTCGGTGTCAGTAACGAACAAGTCAAAAAGCAGTGTGCTAGATGTTATCACTGAAAGCAGACAGTGTAAAGTGGAAGAATAATGTGGCTTCTGTTGTTTGGCGATTTGCTGAGGTTTGTGTCAGATACGTGACAGTCAAAAGCTGCTGGCCACATGCTGAACATGAAACATAATGGAGCACGAATCAAGAGACGCATACAGGGAGTCAAAAGAAGAAGTCACCAATGGATTATTAGTACACAATGTGATGTAGATAATGCAACACCTGTTTTCCACTGTGAAACAAGTGTGCTATAGCTGAAGCAAAATCTGTTTATTCTGGAAAGCTGTTTAATATTTGTGAGCCAAACGAGCTCTGATTCCCGCTCAAGGAAAATGTTGCTCAATTGCGAGATCAAATAGCTGTCTTTTTCAGATGACACACTTTCAGATGAAAACGAAAACACGCACTACCGAAGAAGGATTAAACAAAACCAAGACAAAATTCAAACAAATTAATTTTTCGCTATGGCATGGGGAAAATAAACACTGACGTGCTAAATTATTAAAAGCTTCTGCATATTCAGAATGATAATGCTGAGGGTAATACAGAGCGAATTGCAATAACAAAATGAGCGTAAAGTGAATTATGTATAATAAAAGTTGTTTTTGTATAACAAATGAACAACATTCCTCTATTTCTGTCCTGCCTTCACAATCAATTAGTGATAGAATGTCATCTTCACAAGTTTTGTTTCGGGTGTCATTGTTTGGTTTACTACTTTGTTGTTCTCCCTCTATGAAGAGATACAGTATGTATCACATATTTGCATGACAAGTTTCTCAGTGTAATGCTTTGAAACAAAATGGCATTAGTAGTGTACTGTTCTTTTTTTAATTGTGTGCCTGCATTGTGTTTGCGAATTCAAACTGCAGCAAATACATGAACACTGTCAATTCTTCATTCATATTTTAACTAAGTTTATGTAATTAGATTTGTGAACATCACATCTATTGCACTTTAATTGTATAGCTATAAAAACAAGTGACTGGTTATATGTTTTGTATTTATATTATTAATTTATAAAATTAATGTACAAACCAGTATTGATATGAATATACTTACTGCACTTTTGTATTTATAAGCTTTCAATGCAAAACTGTTTTGACAACCACATAATGGAGCATTTGTAGTTTAAAAGTTTACAAATGCTCAAGCAAAAGTGCTCTAGTGTGATGGTTTTAACAGACTGCAGGTTAACTTTTGCAGGTTGTTATTTTTGGTGAGTCTAACTGCAAAAATAATAGCCCACTGTGAACTCTTGTCTTATGCAGCTATTTCCCACTGTTAACCTAATCTTTATGATTATTGCTATGGCTTTAGCAGCAGGCCATGTCTGTCAGCAGACAGCAGCTCTCGCTGTAGGGGATACTCTGTACACACACTTAGCCTTCAATCAATCGGAAGACAGACAATTAGTACCGTTTTCCATATCCTGTATGGCAGTTTTGCCTCATTAGATTGTTTACAGCGGGCAAACAAAGGAGGCAAGTGAAAGACAGAGAAGCAATGGGTCAAGAGATGATGCATTTCAGGTTATAATATGCTTGTTAAAATAACATGCAATATACTGATAGAAGAAAAATAGGTACCAAGATGGAATGGTGGTTGAAAGGTCATGTGACTGTTCTACAATGATTACTATATCAGATTAAATGAATAACAAGGTTAGTAGTAAGGATGTAAGGACAGGTTGATGGCTTCATGTCAGCACAGTGTGGCACCCCTTCAAACCTGTATAAAAGCTGCATTCTAGTGCAGAGCAGTCATAAAATGTATCTTCTACAACAAGTTGACCCACTGCTGTTGTCTATGGGTCTCCAGATGTGTCAGATTGGCACTGGGTCGAAGCTGACACCAAAACTGATTCCACACATGTTGGGAAAGATGGTAAATGGCCTATGGTAAATAGCTATGAACTCTAATGTTACAGATACAGTCGTTCTCCTATTCACACATTGATGATGGTATACATTGTAGCCACAGCTGCCCTGGGGCACACTCACAGAGGTGGGGCTGCCATGCACCAGCACCACCAAGCCCTCTGACCACCATCAGATAAAGAAACCTGGCTGGCCCCAAGAGTATCTCAGCATGATGCAGGCAGTGGTGTGTGAATATGTGTTGTTTTGTTAAAAGACTGTACGAGAGTGCTGTCTGAGGATGGCTGAAGACAGACTCAGGCTGTCACGGTAATATGGCATTTTTGCATTGTAATATCGGTCTTGGCCCCAGTCAGCCTGTCATTACTCTACCCCGGCCTAATTGTGTTTGCATTGAGTAGAGTAACCCTAACCTCAATGCGGGCAGGTTCATAATAGCAAACACATCTAAATCTTATTTTGTTTTACTAGTGACACAACAATAATAAAAAAAAGTACAGAAGGTTTTACCAGACCAACCAGAAGTATGAAGCTTAAGACTAGAAGCCAGGATGACAGGGAATGGTAAGTTAAAGGAAGCTAATGCTTGCAACCAGAAACATTGTGGTGTGTATGAGTGCCTTCACATACCCACTGTTTCTATAATTGAGCTTCTGTGACATCTGTAGACCAAACATTCTGGACAATTGCACAAAAGTAAGCAAGCAAGCAAACAAACAAACAAAAAGTCTCACAATGCATCAAGTTTTGGTAATCCTGTCAACTTTGTCTTCAAGGTTTTTTCTGTGTCTTTTCATTGTTTTTTCTGGACTGTCTTTCCAACAACTGCCTAATAACACCCTCTATCCACTAAGGATGCAACCACTTCTGCCTTCTGGCATTTGTTTTAGACGTACCAACAAAATCCTTTACAGAACTCACATTAGACTGAATGTAGACTAAATTACATCATCATTGGACCATTCCTCATGAGTTCCTTTTTGTTTCCAGTGGGAAAGTTTTATATGACAGACAAAAATCTACAATTTATTAACAAATTAAAAAAAACAATAATTAGCAAACAATGGATATTTTTGTATACTTTTGAAGCTACACTAAATATATTACATCCAGTGTCATGTCAGTGTATAGCGCTTTCTTTTTTTTATTTAGACATTCAACCAAAATTGACATAAACTAAGATATTATGCATTGTCATGAGATATAATCAAATTAGCACTGAAAACTATTTTCATTCCATTCTCAAACATCAAAACAGACAATAATATTTATTTTCTTTTAGACATGTTTGTTCTTACTAATTATGTTCAGCAGTGGGTCTAGATCTGTGTTTGCTTATCTCTCTGTGAGTACCGCATGAGGTGTCACACTGAAAGAATTTTTGCCCAGGGCCAGTGACCTCTGAGGCCCTTTGCGTACCAGTCAACGCTGCATGAAATCACTAAAGACGGTTCCTGTAGCATTCAGCGAGATAATTCAGTCGGCACTCATTAAAAAAGAAGTCTTTAACAACAAACAGGAGACTGAACTTCAACTAAAAGATGGCCGATACGGTTATTAGCAGCTCTCTCTGGCAACAAAGGTGGACACACACAGCTATAATCAATAACAGATGTTAGCAGGTAGTCTTCAGTGTTTCTTTTTTATATATTACCAATGCCCCTTCCAGCAGTTTACTAATGCAAAACAAATCTTGTTAACAGCCCCAGCATGTGTGTGTTGCCCCGACTGCTTATTTCATCCACAGTCAAAAATACTTAAAAAATGTAAGCAAAACAACAGTAAAAAAGTTTAAATGGTGCATAAATAACACTATATAATCATATTATGTTTAGTGTACTCTGTATACTATTCATGTGTATATTCCATGGCTATTATTGGCAGCACTTGATGGAGCATCAGCTTGCATTAAACACAGTTGAACTCGATTTAAAACTACAGGACAACCTGCTGAGAAAATACACAGGTAAATATGTACCAATACAAAGCTTATTACTGTTCCCCCTCAGGCGAATACCTTTTGCTTAAGCCCCACGCATGGGAACATTTTGTTTTTAATACCTTGCAAGATAAGTTAAGTGAAGACAGAAGGAGGGAGGTGGTGAAGGGCGAAGGCATGGGGGCGAGGTAAGTACTTAGGGAATTAAAATATCCCGGCTCATCATATCATTGTCTTCTTGGTTTTCATGGGGGGTGGGGGGTATTAGTGTTTTAAAATTGAGCCGAGTAGAAAGATGGGTTTGAGCGCAAATTAATTTCAGATTAACACAATAAAAGACAACGCATTTTCAATCAGGACACTGGAAAAGTGTTCTCAAAAAGACCTGTGGTCTTCACATATGTCCAGAAGCACATGCTTACATAGACATGCAGCTAAAAAGTGAGAGAGAAAAAACAAAATATGACAGTCAATATCTATGACAGTATTCATATTTCCCTGGTACAGCCTTTACCTGTTTGTTTTCACTTATTTTTTTCTTCTTCTTCACCTTTTCCACTAAAAGTCAGTCATTTTTTTTTTAAATATTGTATTAGTGGTTAGGGGGTTAGGGGTTATGGGTTAGGTTGCTGTGATGGACTTGCGATTTGTCCAGGGTGTACCCCGCCTTTGTACAGTGACTGCAGTGAAAGGGAACCAGTGACATCTGTGACGAGTTAATATTACTACTACTACGACATAAATTATTGTATTCTTAACAGAAACTATCATCTTATATTTTTTTGAATGAATGAATGAATGAATAATACTTGAAAATAGTAAAAACAACTAACATAGCAACTTGAAGGCTATTCAGAAGCAGACATGAAGTGTGGTCAGGATTTCCATGAATTGCCAGAACTGATAGTTTAAATTTTGGTGGTCAGAGGTATTGTTGACACATAATCAACAGTCACATTGATTGAAACATAAAGCAATCAAACTAACATATGAGCACACATATTAGGTAACATTTATGAAAACTTCCAGTTAACAATTTAACATTCAGAGTGCACAGATTTACCTTTAAAGAATATTGTCCTGGATTATACCATCTGTTTCTAACAAACACTATAATCCTTCCTGCTTTATGCTTTAAACTCTGTTTGATAAAATAATAAGACACATCTTGCAAACAGTACCTATTTATCTGTTTGTTTTATTTAGTTACTTTTAATTCAACATAATCAAAGGTTTTACCAATGGTAAGTTTAGAATCAGAATTAGAATCTGAATCAGAATACTGATCCCCGGGGGGAAATTGAAAAAAAAATGTCACAAAAAGTTGCATGTTTTGTGAAGACACTTGTCTTTTTCATCACCTTCATTTGTCCTGTTTTTCCACTTTTGATGTCCAAAATGTGTAAACTATTCCTATGTGATCTTATCTTCATCTTGTCTCTTAAAAAGACTCGTCAGGCTTAGTCATGCCAATCAGTCTTCTGCTACATCACTTTTTATTCCCTCCTTCCAGCTTTTCCTTCCTTCCTTCCTTCTTCATTCCCATCTCATACTTTGACCCCTTCTCACATCTCTTTTACATTTTCTGTTTTTTTCTCACACCCTTTTCCAGCCTCCGTCTCTCCATCAACACACCCTGAGTTAAAATGTCTAATCATTCATGTTTTCGAACTCAGAGTTTGAGTTGTGGACACTGAGGAGGGGTGGGAGTCAAACCTTGTTGGACTTATGTTATCTTTTTAAACTGAAAGCAACTGAGACATGTTTTTAGGTGTATAATCAAAGTTCTGGGTGTTCTGAGAGAGAAAAAAGTAAAACTGGTCAAAAAAATTTGATTTGATGCATTCTCAAAGGTTCACATTATATTAAATCACTGGACTTATAAAAAAGGTGCATGTAGTTTCTCGTTATTTGTGCTTATGCAAGTGGTGGGGTAAAGTAAAGTTAAAGAGTATACAGTGTATACTATATAACTATATCTATATCACTGTATACAGTGTTGTGCAAAATTCACAAGTCACCCCTCATTTCTTAATAAATTGCATATCAGATTGACTTTTGATAATTTTGTGTTTTACACAAAATTACATTGTTGTATTGTCCACCTTCACTGGACACAGAATAAAATACTTCAGGTATTTTAAGCATTTAACAATTGCAGATGCACAAAAATATTTAGGGAAAAAATGAACACAACCGATTGTGTGACACTTTCAGAGACATAAACACTGGTTGGATGGTATTAGCAGCACCTGAAACTGACAAAAAGAACAGTTAACTGTGTAACTCACCACCTTTAAAGTTTGTTACCAGATTTTAGAAAAGTAATACATTCATATTTGAGCAGTTTCTTTAAACAAACAAAAAAAACACCCATATCATGTCAAGTCTTCAAAAGCAAAACAAATAAATAAACAATTGAATTTGGTGTCACTGCCATGACCATAAATAATTTTACTGTTTTGTTTTCAATTTGCTAAAAAAAGAAAACTTGTTAGCTATTTTTTTTTTTAGAAAAAAGAAACCAATGTCTAAAATGCATTAAAATGTTGCCATTACTTTAACATGTTTTACAGTAACACTTGGCTAACAAAAATGTGAAAATCCTTTTTTTTTTCTTTTCTGTTTATCTCTGGATTTTTTTAACCACATTTCCAGTATTTGATAAAAAAAAAAAATAGGAGATGAGTTTTACCTCTGCATTAATATTAGTGTCTGGAACCCAGTGAACCACAGCCTATCTGGGAACAAATGAAAAGAAAAAGCATGGTGATTAATGAAGTGTGCCACGATAACAAACTGTCTCTGATAACAGTTTCTCTTGCAAATAATAAATTACAAATCTAAAATTCTTCAAGGAAAACGTGGAAGGAGTGGTATGAGGATATGTGAGTATAATCATAGACGAACAGACTATGGTTGGCTTAGGTTAAAGGGTACACATACAGAAAGGTCTAAAGGAGAGTAATAGGGCTAAGCATTGAGAGAAAACGTATCTTCATTTGTAACTGAATATAGTTCAAAAATTTTAAATCAGTTACAAATTTGACAGTGTTCTGCTTTCCATTCATAAAAATGTACAAAATATTGGCTTTTTGAATTATGCAATATCAGATAGGATGCATTGAAACAAAATGTGCTGAGTTTGTTAAGTGTTAATATGTAATGTAATGTAATATATAAATATTAAACAATGTTATAGATTTGTGAGCCATCCATCCATCCATTTTCTGTACACCAGTGGCGGATGCTGGTCTTTCAAGGAGGGGAAGCTCAATTTCGGCCATAAAATGTACCAGTTTATATATTATTTATATATGCAAATGATATGTTCAGAGTTGTAAAGTAACTACGTACAAATACTTCTTTACTGCACTTTCAGCCTACTTTTTACTTCTACTTCTTACATTTTCACACAATTATCTGTACTTTTTACTCCTTACATTTTTTTAAATATTGCAAGAAGTAGAAATTTGTTACTTTTATTTCATTTTTTTTAGATGAAATGTTTTCATTCCAGCT
>JARVGW010000564.1:18707245-18723586 GCA_031762495.1 Anablepsoides rubrolineatus | reverse complement strand
CATATTTAATCAATGACATGTACACACAAAAGTACGTATTTGATCACTTTTTGTGTGTGGATATTTTAGGGGAAGCTGAGCTTCCCTTGCAGTTTTAGAGCAATCGCCACTGCTGTACACACTTATTTCTTTCAGGGTGGCGTGGGTCACAGGTGCCCATATTCAGCAGTCACAGTGCGAGGGGCAGGGTACACCCTGGATAGGTCGCAAGTCCATCACAGATTTGTGAGACTGGTGTGTTAATTAACTGTCCAATCACAGTTTGGATTGTAGTCTCCTGTCTCTCCCTAGAGATTATCTGTAATGGAACAACACAGTTGATGTGAGTTTAGAAACAAGGGTAGGCCTATGTTATTATTCAGTGCACAATGATAATACAAGCTAAGTTTGTAATATTTCCACAAGGAAACCCTGTGTTGTGTTTATTCCAAAAGTTCAGATCTACTGGCAACAGAGAGCTTCCTAACTGTGGCCAACCAAACCAGGAAAACCTTAATATAAACTTTAATTTTTAATCAAGAATGTTATGAAGGTTATTTTTTTTATATTTCAGGTTTTGTTAAGAACATGTTATAGCCTGTTTTATTTTGTAAAGTCAGTTATTTTGTTAGTCTTTCCCATTGCTATATATAACTGGATTGGACAAGCAACAAAGCTGCTTCATGGAAGAACTCCAGCTTAGCCTTAGCTAATCACATTTGTCTGTGATGGTATTGTATAAAAACAAAATAAAGATAATTGTTGGCATCTTGTGCCACCACTGCACTAACCTTAGAAATTTAGGTTCAAAATTAGGTTTAAAATCATCAAATGTTAAATCAGTTCTACGATGGAGAATTAGGCCACAAAATATATATTTTTTAATAACGAGAATAAAGTATTATAACATTAGAGTTGTATAAAAAATAAAGTCATAATATTACGACATTGAAGACTTATAAAAATAAAGTCATAATGAGAATAAAGTTGTAACATGACGAGATTAAAGTCATAATATTCCAAGAAAAAAGTCATAATATTCTAAAGTTAAAGTCGTAATACTATACCCTTAAAGCATGCAGTTACCACTGCATTAAAATGAGGAATATTGAGCAACTTGTCAAGTTGTTCTTTATTATTACTTAAAATAAATAGCTAATCTTTTAGCACATTAGCATCAAATTATCAGTAGCAGAACTTGGATATTGTGCAAACGAGTCGACTATATGATAAACTGAAGCTGTATTGTAATTAATGGATGCATTTACAGATTTAGTCATTGCGTAGCTAATTTGGAGGAAAGCATCTTACACAAACAGTGACCCAAGTCATTGTGGACTACTTTATAAACAGACACATGTGGCTGTCCACAGAAGGTGTGAGGAACATAAGGAGGAAATGAAGAACGGAAAATGGACACGTCTTTCTTTCATAACATTATGACTTTTTTTCTCGTAATAATATGACTTTAATCTTGTAATATTATGACTTTATTCTTGTAAAATTACGACTTTAATTTTGTAATATTATGAATTTATTTTTGGAAAATTTAGACTTTAATCTCATAATATTATGACTTTATTTTCATAATACTATGATTTTATTGTCATAATAATAATAAAACAAAATATTGTTGTGTGGCCCTAATATTCCATCATACATTTCTAAAGTAAACGCAATTTTTATTTTCTTTTACATTTTTGGATTATACAAATGGAGATAAGTGCAATGCAAGCATTAGCGCAGTGACTTGTCTGCAATCACTATTTGTTGTGCAGCTTCGTGTTCTAGTAGCGCAAGGTGCTTGCTAACGCTTTATTGTGTTCACACTGACAAGTTTGGTGGCGCAAAAATATAGATTCAAATAACAAAAACTCTCAAAACAGAATGACAAGAAGACAGGAAGATGGACTGAAAAAAAAAACCCAAATATAGACAGATCTTATTCCTGTAATTTCAAAAAAAGAAGCAAATGTGACAGCATCACCTTAAGCCCTAGACCCCAGGCCACTGTAGCACACAACACCACAGTGAGCAGAGGAAGTTGCCAAGTCTACGGAAACCTTGGAGGTAATTAATCATTTTAACCTGAAGCCTGTCAAGATATGGCTCACCCAGTCTCACTCCCTTTGCTGATCTCCCTGTCAATTATATGTGCAGATGATTCGACAACCTCTCAGTCTGTCTTTCGGCCTTCCTCTCACTCCAAACTGCCATCTGTAATTGTTTAAAACAATCTGCTTTGAACATTCCGCCGTTCAACATTCTTGACTGCTGACTGTTTTACTTAGCTTCAGATTGCTTTTCAGGGGGAAAAAAAAGTGTGAAGAATATTTTGTTCTGATGCAAACAGCAAATAAGAATTAGATTGATAGGTTACATGGCTGGGACAACCAGACTCAAGAAAAAAAAATGGTGTCTTGTTAAATTCTGACATTTTCTGAGAGGAATGTATCTCCTCAGTAAAGCTAAGGTTAGACATAGCAAGTGTTTTTTAGAACCCTGTGTGTTCTACCTTATAATAGTTCCAGTGAAGAGTTGAGTGTCACATGCTATCAATGTTAATTTTCTCTCCAGTCGTCTACCAGAAACATTTTTCTCTGGAAAACTGCACAAATCTTAATCATCCCAATGCTTGTAACCCCTGTTCTTGGCCCTGACAGCCTGCCCAGTGCTGCTGCGAGACCTCGAGGGCTGGTCCCATGTGGTAATCCCCCTCTCCCAATTACTGCTAACAGACTTACTCAAAACCTGCCTCACCACTACCATATTGCTTTCTTTCAGCTTTCACTGCTGTGTGGTTTTGTGTGCATGGTGTGAGTTATTTTTTCTTCTTTTCTTTACCCTTTTCACTCTCTCTTTTTTTTTTTTACTTTGTTTTCTCACCATCTTCCCGTCCCTCCCTCAAACCACCGTGCCTGCATCCCTTCTTGTCCTCCAGGGAGCGGGTGCAGTACTAGAGCTGCTGCTTTGCTTGCCAAGAACAGATGTCCAAGAAATACCCGTCCAGTGAGAGAAAAAGAGGGAAAGCACATGGAGGCAGATTAGGTGAACCGTAGGATCTGCTTGTGCCGTCTGGAAATGTGGGATTCCATTCAGAGATTTGAAAACCTGTGTTGCTAAGCTTATGGTTTTTGTGTTCTGACAACATGTGGGATTATTATTATTAATAAAAATTAACAAAGTTTGAAATAACAAGGATTAAAGAAAAAAGTTAGTTCCAATTGCAGAAAAAAGTTTTTTTGTGTTAGTTATTTAGCCAAGCAATGACAATGTGGTTTGTGTGTGTTTATAGTACAATTAGACAAAATGACTCAAAGTTTAAATAAATGTTCTGGACAAACATCCGTTTAGATTCAGGCTTACCCAACCAAACGTATTTTATTAAATAGGTGCAGTGTCTCCCAAGTTTTCTAAACTAACCAGGGTTAGGTTTTCAACATTTTCACCATAGTTACTGTCCAACTGTGTTTTCTTATCCCCAAGTTTCTGGAAACACGCATGTTGGCTGCCATGACAGTCACCAGTCCCACCCACAGCCCTCCCAACTGTTCCGTATTTATGGTCCAGAAGAAATTCATTCATTCATTCATTCAGAGAGTTTTAAGTAAGGACAAATCCAGATTGTTTTTGCTGTAACTGGCGGCTTAGGCAGTTCAATCCCAAGTTCAGGTTGAACTTGTGTATTTGTCGGCTGCCACAATAATTGAAGAAAACTGAGAAACATTTTGTTTGGAACAAGAAGCAGTAAAGGCACATCCATGCACCCTACAAACTGCACTTTATGCCGACAAAAGAGGATGGTAAACTAATGTGGCTGGCAGCCTTAAATCGGAAAAACCCACAGAAGAGAGTTTGCTTGTTTTTTTTTCATTTTATCGTCAAAAATCCCACAGATATTCACTCTGATGCAGAGCTTAAGACTGACCACCAAAGGTGTCTTGTTCGAACCACTGTGAGTCAGACAGCTTCCAGCAATATCAACTAAAACACTGAATCCGCCTGGTGAGTTAAATTGTAAAAGTTGTTGGTCGCCTTTCGCTATTTAATTGTGCAGTTTTTTGCTTTTACTAAAGGAAAGCCTATGGTAAATGGCATTAGCATCGGCACTAGCTACTGTTAGCCTGGTTGTTTCTTAGCATGTTAGAAATATTAAGAAATAAATATTAATCCTATGGTTAGTAATTTTAGTTTTGCCAATTCTGGCAAAACTATATAAATGGTTTAATGTAACTGTCTCAGTTCTGAGTAAGCTCGGAATAATAAACAATCCTCTTCTCAAATATGTGCTAAAATATTTTTGTTTACATCATGGCAGGATTAAAAGACGAGGAGCTTAGCGCCCAGGGGCTATAAAAGTGTCCGGTTTGCTTAAATAAAAAATATATACAGTATATATATGCTGACAGAGTTATTAGAAGCAGTTTGTTTATTTTTGTTTATCATTTATTTAAAATGACTGCATCTGTATGAAACCCTCCAGTTCATCTCTAAAAGTTACTAGCGAACTAGCACCCAGTGAATTATGTTTAGAATAAAGTGGAAAAAAACATCTAATCACAATACTTTTATAAAATTATTACAATTCTGAGGGGCTTATGAACATCTTATTTCCAGAACTGTTGACTTTTATGATTTTAAGACGAGGTAGTTGATGTCCTGGTAGTAGCTATTAGCTAACATCAGGACATAGCTTCATCAGTTCGTGAGCAGTGACGGGTGAGCCACTGTTGAAGAATTGTCCTCGCTGCTTTTTAAAACATCCTTACAGTATTTACACCTCTGATGTGTGGCCATCTATGCCAAATTTTGATAAAAATGCTTTGATAAACAGCAATTTTGTATCCTTATAACAGTAAACAACAACCAAGCAAAAATATAGAAACTGCTTCTGCTATAAATTATGGGCAGCATTCCTTGCTGAGAAAATACTGAGGTAGAAAAGGGCGGGGGTGGAGCTTATTTAACACTATTTAGTGTTGATACAACACCAAGGAAATGAACACTGTGAATTAACACCAACACTGGGTGTCAGTATACTCGTAAAATAACACTAAGGGGTGTTAAAATAACACTAGGAGGTGTTAAATTAACACCGAAAAATTTAACACTGAAGATTTAACACTCCGGTTTTTGCTGTGTGGCATGAAATCAGGAATACTGTGGATATAGGTACATTTATATGAGACAGTTTTAAAGGAACTCTAGAAACTCAAGAGCTCCATGAGGGCTACCGTCATTTAACAAGTTTTTCTTTCAGGTCACATTTCCGCCACAGTCAGAAATACTGAAATTAGGCTTAATACAGTTTTGGCCACTTTGCTGTTTTGTTTTTTTTTTTGTTAGTTTTTTTTTTTTTTTTTTTCTTCAACGTATGTTTAAAATTTCAGTGGTTTTGAGTTAATATGTGAGATTTAATCAATCATTTTTGCACAAAAGTTGTGGCTAAATGGATCACAATGTAGGCACAAGGTGACAACCAAACCTCAGCAAGAGTAACATTAATGAAACCAAGGTAATGAAAAAATATGTATAAAATTACAAATTAAAAAATGCATGGAAATTAAGTGTCACTCTAACAACAAAAAATAATAATAATAAAAAGTGAAGTATAAGCTGGATGATTAAACCACAGCTGAGCTGATTACTGATTTGAGCCAGGTGTATGTAGAGCTAGCATTGCATTAAACATGTGTCTATATTTGCATTATACTGTACAACACAAAATGTATTTACACACAAAAGTAAAAACTGAAATAACAGAAGAATAGAAAAGTGTGAAATGGCAACATTTTGGGGGAAAAGTCTAAAAAATGAGTCGGAGGAATCACATAGAAAAATGAACGTCTGTTTTGGAACAAACCAGTGATCCAAGTAACCTGAGTTCCTCCCAGCAGATTATCATGGCGAATGTGTGATTAAGGCCGGTTGCATTAGCATAATGATTCCCCATCCTCCTTATTCTCTCCCTCCATTCTGCCATGCATCTTTCCTTCCCTGCCCTCCCTCTTTTTCTGGGCCTTGTGTTGTTAGCCACCAGCTCCCAGTGCTCCTCAAGTACTTTAAGCTTGTTAATAATCATTATGGGTGTGCAGTGAAGTGGAGGAAAGGAATAATTACCTCACCTGAGCCAAACCAAATTAACCCCTTTTTATTTTTTTATTTTTTTAATTCTCTTTTTACTTTGTTGGTTACCCATTACATATTCCCACCCACTCACACACAAGCACACACCTTCAGACATGGAACTCACCTGGGACCCATTAGGATTGTCTGTTATTAAGTGTGGAAATAATAAATGCTTACACACGCCATTTGCTTCTTTAAAACCATAGTTGCTAATGAAATGTAAAGAGTTTGGTTTCACAAAGAGGGAACCTTACAATTTAAACAAAAAAACTAAAAAAAAAAAACATTTGAATACTGTAGTTTTACTCAAGATTCTACGAATGAGTATTAGGGCCACACAACAAGATTTTTTATTTTTTTTTAAATTACGAGAATAAAATCATAATATTACGAGATTAAAGTCATATAAAAAGAAAGTTGTAATATTATGAGATTAAAGTCATAATATTACGACATTAAAGTCATAATATTACGAGATAAATGTCACAATATTACAAGATAAAAGTCATAATATTACGAGTTTAAAATCATTATATTACGAGTCGTAGGATTTCGAGATTAAAATCATAATATTGTAGTCTTTACATGAAAAAACATGCAGTTACAACTGCATTAAAATGAGGAATGTTGAGCAACTTGTCAAGTTGTTCTTTAGAATTGCTATAAATAAAAAGTAGCTACATTATTAGTTGGAAATTGTGCAAACGACTATAAACTGAAGCCGTATTGTATTTAATGAGGCAATTCAAGGATTTAGTCATCACGCTAATTTGGATGAAAGCATCGTAATCTAACAGTGACCCAAGTCATCGCAGACTAGGCTACTTTATAAACATAGAGACATGGCTGTACACAGTAGATCTGGTAAATATAAGCAGTAAATGAGGAACGGAAAATGGACACGTCGTGATTATGACTTTTTTCTCCTAATATTACAACTTTAATGTCGTAATATTATGACTTTAATCTCGTAATAATATGACTTTATTCTTGTAAAATTACGACTTTTCTCGTAATATTACAACTTTAATCTCATAATATTATGATTTTATTCACATAAAATTGACTTTAATCACGTAATAAGAATAAAATAAATCTCGTTGTGTGGTCCTAATACTCCTTCGTAAAATTCAGACACAAAAACAAACAAAAAAGTGATATAAAGATGTATAAATATATTTTCAACATTACAATTTTTTCATTTCATGTATGAGAAAATCTCATTTAAAGAGCCATTTTAACATTTATCACTACTTAAGATTTTATTTTATTTTATTGTTATAAGACTGAATCAATTTCTCAATCATTTGGCTTGTAAAAATTTTTCAAAGTGAAACTCTGTTTCTCCACACTGAACTTTTTCAAAGAGCTACAACATGTAAGATAGTTTTTCTTCATTGGCGTTTCTCTACAAAATGTCCCTTAAAAAAAATACCATTTTGAAAATGTTCCTAATGCACAAATGGGAGTCCATGGACATAGCACCTTAACAGACAGAGTATGGCACTCAGAGAGTGAACAAGAGAACAAATCTGTACAAGTTTCTGGTGAATATTTTATTCCCTGCAGTATTTTGTCCATCATAAATCCAATTTCCTCCTCTCAGCAGAGGGTTGATTAAAGACATATGTCTGTAATATAATACCCTGATGCTCCAATTGAGATGGATTACAGGGCATAAGAAATGAAAAATGTTTAAACTGTTATAGGATAATGCTGAAGTGCTCTGTATTTCATTGTGTGAATTTCAAAATGACATTATCTAAAATGAGAGGAAACAGAAGCAAACCGTCTTTACAATTTTTTTTTTTTTTTTGAGTCAGCTGAGAAGTCAAGACATGTTATATAAACCTGGTTTAACACTATTCAGAATGTAAATATAAAACAGATGTTAGCCCATTTGCAAACCTAAATGTAAAATTAACTGACAGTTTTCACTGTGAAATGTTGAATTGTTTCAACCACAAGAAAATTATGTGTCAGCATTATTTTAACAAAGCAAAAATCACTACTATTTTATTTTAGGAAATATTGCAGTAGGACATCTGCTGCTATTGGATTTTTTATCATTCATTGACCACAAGCCAAGACCAAAGCTGTACAAAACTTCAGATTTGATGATGAACACTTCATCCATTCATTAATTTTCACTTGTTTGGTTTAGTTTGGGAGGCCTAGACCTCTCTTTCCCAAGCTCCCTTTTCCAGTCTCTCCAATGTGTCTTGGGTCTACCACAGGGTCTCCTTCTAATCAGATATGTCTTAAGGAAGCCTTCAAAAGGCATAGTGACAAGATACCAAGCCACCAAGCAGCATCATGATTGCTAAAGACATTCATTCATCCATTTGCTGTGTTACAAACGCATTATAACAGGTAATGGAGATCATTGTGGCATTGTCATCCAGTGTAAAGGCAACCTAACTGTTTTTATTTATTTTATTTAGTAATTTTATGACACTACCTATTGATGTTTGCTTATGAACAATTTATGAAAACCTCCCTCACATTATAAGAAATCATTTTGTTTTGATACAGTTTACAACATGTGGCACTGTGACTCAATTTGTAAAGCCATTGCCTGTCAGCAAAAAGGTTGCAGAATTGAATCCCAACCCAGAACCTTTCTGGTATAGAGTTTGCATGTTCTCTCCGAGCTTGCATGGAATTTCTCCGTATACTACAGTTTACTCCCACAAACCAAAAACATGTCTGTTAGGCTAATAGGTAACTCTAAATTGCCCCTAGGTGTGAGTGAGAGAGTGAATAATTATTTGTCTCATTTGTCTCTATGTGGTCCTGTGATGGACCTGCCACCTGTCTAGGGTGTACCCCACCCCTCGTACAGTGACTGCTGGGCACCGGTGACCTCCATGACCCTGAATGGAAGAAGTGAAATGGATCATTTACAATTTGCTAATATTCTGAATTAAAAAAATAAGATCCAAACAGGCAATTTATATTACGTGTAGATATGTGAAGTAACAAGACAGATGAAATAAAAAAAACAAAGTAAAACTCAGGGGATGTTGTATTCATTCATGTGTTCTCTGCAAACAAGATACTTTCTTACCAAACATAAGCTATTAAAGAGGTTCAAAAACCACAGTGGAGCCCCCGTCGCTGCTCATCTTTGCAAGACAAGACAACAGCTCATAAAATGATCTCCTTTAAATGCCTGTAAGCAAATTAAACATGGGTGTTTCCACTGGCCATCAATGACAGCATTCATGCGAGGGGTGCGTAATGAAAGACTTGGAGTACAGAGGGATAATGCTACAAGTACAGCCATCATCACTCAGGTGTGTGGCTGGGATGAAGGATCAAAGACCGACTCTGCCACTGGCATGCCTCTGCTGCGCTGCTGGCCCCGCTGCCAAAAAATCACTAGCTTTATATCAGAGAAGATGAAGTTAGGATTAAGAATAAACAAATGCTTGAACTCACAACATCATTTACACAAGAAACAACAAGCTGGAGATGTGGGAGGCCTCCTGTACCTCAGTTTAAGTGCCTTTTCAGAGGGATATGTTGGGTAGGTAGAAGCCCAAAGAGACAAAGACAACATAGAGAGTACTGCTGAACTTCAAATGTGGAGAAGTAAGAGTGTGGTTTGGTTGTTTGTCTACAGCATTTCTGCAGTCACATTATACAACCACACTTTACACTTATCTCCATTTCTCTTCCCATCTCTTTTCCTCCAAGCAGTTGCATGTTGTTTCACTGGCACAAGCCCATGTTTTGTTTTGTTTTCACCCCCTCTTTGTTTTTAATTGCTACCATGGAGGTCAATTAATTTGACTACCCCTCCACCAGCCCTCCCCGCCCGCTCTCTATCTGCAGCCCACACAGCTGCGGCACTGTGTGTTTGTAAGCCCATCTCCTTCCAAGCCCTAATGCCACATCACTTCAAATGGATTAATCGAGCCACTTTGTTGTTTAATCTCGCCTCGGCAGAACTAGTAGGTGGGTGGGTGGGTGCGGGAGGGGTACGATCAGAGATGCACAGGCTTGCCGCTCTTTGTCACAGTCAGACAGACTGACAAGCAGACAAATGTCTATATAAATATACATAAATGTAAATATTTACTGTAAAGGTCGATTGATGTGGCAAATTAGGAGGGAGAAATGGACAGAAAATAGATGCCTTAAGCATGTTGCATAGACACACACATACACGCACAAACCCACAAAATAATTTAAAACTAATTCTCACAAGCTTGAGTTGCTTCAGTGTCATTGGCACAAAGGCGAAAGGTAGACCCTGATACCAATGATGCCAACAACTACTTCTCCAGACACACTCACGTACACACACACACTCACAATTAAATGTCCTGTTTGATGTTTTGATGCTTTCATGTTCCGATGACAATTTCGTCAGGATGTAGGGAATGCTGCATGGCTTGAACCCTGTGGCTATAAAGCACAGCTACATTCTTAATAAAAAAAAAAAAAAAAAAAAAAAGCTGCCCTGCTGCCATCTGACATGAGCACTCACAAACCACATGTACACATTAAGCTTCCAAACGAACAGAGGTGCCACTCCCGGCTGATCTGCTGAGTCAACACAAGCCTCTTCAGACGTTTTGCCTCTTTTTAATAACATATCTAAAACAGACAGAATGTAAAAGAAGAAAGATAAAAAATCTTAATTTGTTCAGTTAATTTTCCAAAGAAGGTATAGGAAAGGCATGGTATTTCAGTTGGTACTTCCAAAATGTTAGGAAATACAAACTAACTTTCACTGAAGTGAGTTTGGGCTAAATGTGGGCTATTAAATAGCATAGGACATTTTTGCATTGTAATGCCTGACTCTGTTCACCCCCACCCCAGTTGGCCCAACCTTACTCTAAGAGAGCTGCCTTGATGTGGGCAGGATCATGATATTAAACACACAATCTTATTTCATTTTGTTTGTGACAAAAAAAATAATGGACTAAACCAAATTTGAAGGAAAACTACAGAATATAGAACCTTTCAGCAGTATAACACTTAAGACAACAGGTAAATGTAATCTAGTGGTCACTAATCTTATCTTCTTGTTATTTGGCAGCTTGTTAATGTTATGTAGTTAAACTGGTGAGGAAAATATGTTACATTTGCTGCAAATGATTCACGTAAAGTCATTTTCGGGGCCACCCTAACCCTAACCGTGGTTGGGGGAGTTGACCAGGGCTGTGCCGTGCAGAGCAAAAATACCTATAGAGGCAAGGACATCTCACTGATTCTACCTTTCTGCACCAAAATATCAACTTTTGTTATTTTTTGGGTTGAAAAGAGGTTTAAACATTTGTATTGGCTTTAGATATCTAAGCTAAAATGTGATTAAATTTAGTAAAAGTTTCAAGTTTTGTAGACATCTAAACTCAACTGTAGAAGTCTTATAAAGCAAGGCAGGTGAAGTGTCTTGCCCAAAGACACAACAACTGAGATGGACAGAGCAGTGCTCAAACTGGCAACCCACTGGTTACAGAAGAACTCCCTAGGGGAGTACACCTTCAATGCACAAATTAAAACAATATTATTTTGTACTCTGCCTTGTTTTTAGATTACCAACAGCTCTAGTTTATTTATCCTTAGCTTAGATTTATGCATAGGAATCTAGGTTCATCGAACAGTCACAAGAATTATGACACAGTACCTATAATTTATTTGGTTTTATTACAAAAGGTGATAATTACAAACTATTTGCAAACCAATGAAAAAAATATGAGTATGATTTTTCCAGTAGTTTATGTTAATAAGACTAAGTGATGAAATATTGTAAGGTCTAAAATATAGTTCTATACTTTAGATTATATGGATGAAGAGGAGTGAAAAGTTTTAAGCTAACTAACTCAAAGTCAATCAGTATTAAAAGCTAACTCAAATGATAAAGGAAAATACAAATTACTGTTGAATAACAGGTGTATCTGTTTATAAACCAGAACAAATGTTAAATAATATTGACACCAAACCATAAAGAGCAAGCAAGGAGCTGGAGATCCAACATCACTAACATGCACAGTCGCTGTCCCAGGCAGGACATGCTGAAGAGTGGATGTTAACATATTCACACGTTGGAGTCCCGTGAATGCATGAAAGCCCTTGACTCAGCTCCAGGATGGCATCGCTGCTTGCAGGAACAGTGGAGGCATCTTTGTACCTATGAAGTCACATCAGTCTGGCATCAGTTTCCCAGGAGTTCAAATCACCCAGTTTGTTTGAAGTGATTTCCTCAGCTGGAAAACATGTTGTGTGTTCTTACTGATCAAGTTGAAAACAGGTCAAGCTGTAGTTTCACTCTCTTAGTAGCAAGAAGACTATCAAAAGGAACACAGTGCATCTGCAGTATTTATCAGATTAAGTAAAAATAAAAAGGATTGAAATATCAGTTTGATAAAACAAAGTTCTGTCATTTTAAAAGGTAAGTCCCATAAAGTTAGGCTGAAGAATCTGCAGATGTGGTCTTTTTCCATTTGATTTGGTTCTGTTTTATTCAGTGGAAGAGCATCTGTTCTTTTCTTATAGCATTTTGGGAGAAAATTCTTGTCAAAATCAAACTAAGAACCAACAGGACTCTGTTGAGACTCAAGCAGAACTTCAGCAATGACTCAGAGCAAGATAAAAGACTTGAAGCAAGACTCAGGCAAGAGAAAGACTGAGAGCAGGACTGAGAGAGGAGCCAAATACAAGTGAGAGTTTATGATGACAAATTACGACTTGCAAAGTGAGCATGTTTAAATTAACTGACCAATGAGAGAATGACCCATTTCTCTTGTGCTCTTTCTGGAAGTACTTGAACTTAAAGAAACCAAAAGTATGAACTTTGAAATCTAACTTTCTAATCCTCTCATCTACTCAGAAGTTAGTAATACCTCAATGCATCTACTCAACATTGCAAGTACCTTGCTGGATATGTAACATGATTTTAACAGCAAAAACACATGGAAATATTATAGTGAAAATGAAAGAGTGTTTTCCATCTTTAACTGCGGGAACAAAGCAGAAGTTAAATGAGACACACAATTAAAATCATTAAATAGAAAATAATATAATATAATATAATACAATACAATACAATACAATACAATACAATACAATACAATACAATACAATATAATATAATATAATATAATATAATATAATATAATATAATATAATATAATATAATATTCTGTCATTTAAAAAAATATTTCTGTGAAATAAATTTGTGGAACCTTTTTTATGCTGAGATTTACTAACATAATAAATAATTTTATTGTAAGTTATTTATTTTTAGATATGTATTTACCACAATATCCATAACAGAGTTGTTGCAAACAGCGGCTTGATATATATATATTTTATAGTTTTCCATTTTATTAACAAACAGAACATTGACTTGTTTTGTGTATGTTGCCTCAAATTTCAAAACTAATCATTGCTGCAAAATCATCATTTCTTTTTTTTTTATAACTGAATGTAATAGTTTTATAGTTTTTATTTTTATGAATACAGTGTGTGTGTGTGTGTAGATGTGTGTGTAGGTGTGTGTGTGTGTGTGTGTTTGTGTGTCTCTGGATGTGCACATGAAAGCGTAGAGTAAACATAGGAAGACAGACATGACACAGTGTGGTTTCCTCTGCTCTAATAGCAGGGCTTTGGGTGAAGCAGTGAATAAACGGTTTTCAGTTAGCCCCAAATGGGAAGTCCCTTTACAGATAAGAAGAGCTGGAGAGCTGACAAGGAGGGCAGGTGAGAGGGAGAGAATTGAGTTAGAGGGGCCACTGTGGGTTTCCACAAAGGTGGCAGTTGAGTAACACCAGTGTCGCTATTACAAGAATCAACACCAGCAACACTGAAAACCAGGTCGGAAATATGATTCATATTGCAGATAACTATGGAAAACAAAGCAACACTTTGGTTAGTTATATGAATCTTTTTTTATTTAATATTGCCTATTTTTTTTCTGCTGTCAGACCACATAAATGTTTTCCAGACAAAACACTGTACACAAGAAACCTGTATGTCTAAAATAAAAAAAAAGAAAGAAAGGTAAAGTACTGTAACTGGATTGTTTTACGTGCATATGGAAGTGTCCCATCTGCACTTTAAAAAAGTGCAGAGGGGGAAAAATCAATTAAATATGAAATAGAAAAGCAGGAGCTGTATAACATGGATAGATAATTCATTATTCTACAATGAAAACAGTGCTCAAATTACCAAATAACCCCATATAAAGCACCGTAACTTCCTAATCTGTTTATAATTAGTATTTCAATGATCCCACACATTAACGTCCGACCTTCAAGAACTCTGACCCGCCTCTAATTGGTGCTAATATCCACTCATTGCGATATATGAAACTAGCCATGACCAAACAAATGGACCTCAGGTACAGCTAATTTCTGGAGCAATTAGCTTTTCATGTTGCAAGATTTAACTGATTATCTGCACAATTTCACACATTCTCCCTGTGTGAGCCTAAATGACATTACATTATAGGAATGCTTTACTACTTTTTTTTAGCATACATAACCAATTCAGGTTGTTTCACTCTTAAATTCTGGCCATGTGGACATGCACTAAGTGGTGGTCACATTTGGGTTTGAAAACTAAATGCATGGAAACAAATACGAGCAACATGCAGAGTAATTAATTCAAATTTATTTTTTCATAAAGAAGAATAAACTATGAGAGGTATCTTTGCTAGTGCAGATTTGCATCCAGGACATGATACCCTATAGCAACATGGAGGAACCTTTCAAGTCAAAAGTATATTTGTCATACTGACAGCTAGAAAAGTGACTGGTTTGTAATATTTTCTAATTACTATATTTTATGTGGCAGTTTGACTGCATTTTCAGTTAAAATACATGAAAACATCAATAATAGAGATGCTGAAGTATATATTTTTTTTAGCTAAAAATGTAGCCAAGTGGTATAATTAAATTTAATGTAAATGAAGTCATAAGCAGCCTTTGGGCAGGTGACTGAAAACAATGATTGTGAAGTAAGTTAGCAAAGAAAATTACTACAGTCTATAGGAAGCTGCTTGTGTGGTCTTAAGTCACCATGTGTAATGGTCCTATTAAACCCTGGTTCCAAAAAGCACAATGATGGTCTGGAAAGCAGGTATAAACAGTGATTAGATGCGGGCGCGACTATTCTTCACACTTGAATCAAAGCATTAAAGAAAAAAAAATGAGTTGCTGGAAGTACACAACTTAAAGAGAAAAACTGTTTTTTTTTAACATAGTCTCTATATCATAGCTATTATACTGATTTATTCCCCTTCAGCGTCACCCTCTGCTGTGTGCTCTTTTATGTTACCAGATATGCGTGACGACAGGAGTGTGATTTTTCCCTCTAGAAACACCCCCTTTAATTCACTGGTTTTTAATAATGAGAACATTAATTGTACTGCTTTGAAACACTAATGCTTTTGATGGTTAATCTTATCAGTCCTGCACAATGCAGGGTTGATCAAATGAACATATTTCCTGTGGTGGGTCTGGGGGAAATAAGCCTTGCTGGATTAATAGTATTAAAGTGTATCAGGAAAATGTGCATGTTAACTGAGAAATTACAGTGTAAAAAAAAAAAGATTTAATTTAAGAAAATATAACTGACAAAAGTGGTTCTGAATTCACATTCAGTGAAAAGTGCAAATGATCAGATTGCTGTTTTATAGAAGCTATGCGGTTTCTTTTTCATGATTCTATAAAATAGATCTAAATGACAACCAAGTAAAAAAGAACATTGAAAAACAAACAGAAGCATTTGTTAGTACATCACAATATTTTCTAATAGTGTTTCTTATAATTAACCCTTTTGGGGCAGTGGTTCAAATGTTTTAAAATTGGAGACCAGCTAAAAACAGTATTCAAAATTAGGTTAGAATCAATTTTAATGATATGATGCCTAAAGGCCAACTTCCATTTTGTAGTGTTAGCCCTACCCCCTTTAGTCAGTAGGTCAGAGGTCAACTGTTGCCATTATAACTTTGCACAAATAGTAGCAACATCTTAGTGTATACTGTGTATAATCTACAACTAACGAGCTAGCACAGGGATGGGCAACTGGTGGCTCACAAGCCATATATGGCCTGCGGGTGACTACCGTCCAGCCCATAAATAAGGACCTCAACCTCTTAATTTTATTTTATTTATGTTTATTTTCCTTTTTTTGAAGATAGAGTATCTGCTCAGGGAATTTCAAGGCAAACATATGTTTAGTCTGCTTAAACACGCTGTCTGCCATAAAAGATTT
>JARVGW010000564.1:18637965-18664945 GCA_031762495.1 Anablepsoides rubrolineatus | reverse complement strand
GGTCCTCTACCAGAGGTCTGGAGTTTCATGGTTCTGTTCAGGATCTTAGCTGTTCTTAGAACTGAACTCTTCTAGACTGAGATCTCTGAGGTTGTTTCTGAGATCTGTTGAAGTCACTCCTTTAGTTTGGGGTCACAGCACTAAGTGCTCCACTGACCACTTGGACTGTTGATACTTTGACTCTCCATAACTTTTTTTCATCTTGGTATTCATCCAGCTTCTCGTTCCTTGTACTACCTGGTATTGGTTTGGTCACATCATTAGAAACATGTGTGATCTATGTTGTGTTGCTGTGTTTCAGTTCAGACAGCAGTGCTTTATTTGTGTCTCATTTTAGCTACCTGTGCTGATCATTGTGGAACCCATGAGAATCAAAGGGGAAAATGTGTTTTAGTGGGTGAAAATAGGTCTGCATGTTGTGTCTAACTGGGTGAAACGAAATTAGTAATCTGACAAAAGGGTGGCCATTTTAATAAATGGGTTCGGGGAACTGAGCATTTGGTTCAAAGAACAGGATTTAGTGTTTTAGCAACTGAGAAAAAGTTGCAACAAAACTACAACAAAAGTATACTAAAATATAAATAAATAAATAAATAAATAAATAAATAAATAAATAAATAAATAAATAAATAAATAAATAAATGTGATCTCCAGCTCTCACTGGAGTGGTTCGCAGCTGAGTGTGAAGTGGCCGGGATGGGGATCAGTGCCTCTAAATCCGAGACCATTGTCTTGAGTCCAAAAAAGGTAAAGTGCCTCCTTTGGGTCAAGGAAGAGGTCCTGCCCCAAGTGGAGGAGTTTAAGTACCTCAGGGTCTTGTTCACGAATGAGGGAAGAATAGAGCAGGAGATAGGCGGATTGGTACAGCGTCTGCAGTGATGCAGGCGCTGTACCGGTCTGTTGTGGTGAAGATTTACTGGTCGATCTACAGGGGTTGGACAATGAAACTCAAAACAAACCACAATATTTTGTTAGTATTGAAGGGCATTTTGTAAC
Source organism: Anablepsoides rubrolineatus (assembly GCA_031762495.1). Lineage (NCBI taxonomy): Eukaryota > Metazoa > Chordata > Actinopteri > Cyprinodontiformes > Rivulidae > Anablepsoides > Anablepsoides rubrolineatus. The sequence goes on along the minus strand of JARVGW010000564.1, from coordinate 18,663,949 downwards.
TTATTAATTGAATATTAGATGCAGTATTGTATTTTATACTTTATGATCATTTCAGCCTTTAAGGTTAAAACAGACAAAGAGTTGGTGTGTGTGTTATCATGTTTTCTTTCTTTAGTCTAAACAAAAATGATTGACATTCTGATGTAAAAGGTAACACCTCCAGGGATGTAATCAGAAAGAGATGTACATTATAAGGTCAATTCATTATTATAGTAGAAATTAGTTGTCAGTGTTTGGCAGAGTCTCTGCTTCACTGCAGGGCTCCTGTGTTTTGTGTTGGTTCAGCCCAAGGTCTTATGCTGAGGCCTGTGCTGCAGTTGTACTGTGAACCTGATTGGAGTCAGAAGATTGAGAATACAGTTTTAAAGAAGAAATCCAGCAGTTTCCTGTTTATTTGGACATACCATTTTGAAAAACTCATTTACAGTATGGTGTAGGGCAATGTTTCTAAACTCCAGTCCTCAAGGACCACTACCCTGCATGTTTTAGTTGTTTCCCTGTTCTTTAGCAGGTCTTTAAGTTCTGCAGAACCATGTCAATTAGTCACTCATTCAAATCAGGTGTGTCAAAGCAAGGAAACATCTAAAACATACAGGAGAGTGGTCCTTGAGGACTGGAGTTGAGAAACACTGGTGTAGGGCACAGGTGTCAAACTCTGGTCCTCGAGGGCCACTGTCCTGCATGTTTTCTTGTTTTTTTCTGCTCCAACACACCTGATTTGCATTAATTGATGATTAACAGGCTTTTACAGAATTTAAGGAGTTAATTGAAGCACTGAATCAGGTGTGTTGAAGCAAAGAAACAAGGAAAACATGCATTTACATCTTTAAATACACTGCATTGATCCCCTGGTGGGGAATTTTTTTTTCTCTTTTTACCCATTGCACATGTGAACACACATGTGGAGCAGTGGGCTGCCAATTAATGTGCCTGAGGGGTTAAGGGCTTTGCTTAAGGACCCCAAGTGGGGCTGGTTGGTCCACAGTGTCAAATCGGCGCAAACACAGACTCGGCTTCTCTACACTCTGCGCCACCACTCCCCAATTTTGCGGCCAAGACAGCATCAATTCATCTTGGGAATGACATATACAAGTCCTGCACAGTGGTCCGATGGATTTTAAGCCATTCTTACTGCAGGATAGTGGCCAGGTCACTACGTGATGCTGGTGGAGGAAAACATTTCCTGACTTGCTCCTCCAAAACATCCCAAAGTGGCTCAATAATATTTAGATCCGGTGACTGTGCAGGCCATGGGAGATGTTCAACTTCACTTTCATGTTCATCAAACCAATCTTTCACCAGTCTTGCTATCTGAATTTAGTGCTTTGTCATCGTGATTCATGGCAATGCCTTCAGGATACAATGTTTGAACCATTATACACAGCAGCCCAGCAATGCATATTGACCCTGTGGAGCTCCCGACAGACAGTTCTGGTGAAAACAGGAGAGTTGAGGTGCACATTTAATTCTGCCGTGATTTAGGAAGCCATGGTTTTATGGTTTTTTTGGATACAGTCCGGCTTAGCACCCAAACATCCCTTTCAGACAGCTTCCTCTTGCGTCCACAGTTAATCCTGATGGATGTGGTTTGTCCTTCTTGGTGGTATGCTGACATTACCCTGGATTCCGTGGCTCTTGATACATTACAAAGACTTAGTCACAGATGCACCAACAAAACATGCACCAACAATGTGTACTACGTTTGAACTCTGGTATGTCACCCATAAGGTTGTGGACCTTGCAATATTTTGAGCAAAACTGTCCTCTTACCCTGCTAATTGAACCTTCACACTCTGCTCTTACTGGTGCAGTGTGCAATTAATGAAGATTGGCCACCAGGCTGGTCCAATTTAGCTATGAAATCTTCCACACTAAAATTAAAGGTGTTTCAGTTTCATTGTCTAACCCCTGTATTTGTATCATAGAAAAGCATCATAATTTATAAATTGACCATCTCACTACTTCAGTTCTTGGTTTTCAAAAATGAGACAGTTAAGATTGTAAAGTTTGGCATTAAACACACATACTTTCAATTAAAAATAATAATTGTAACATGCTTTGCAACTAATGATTGGATCAAGACAAACACAATGGATAACTAAAGTCCCCCCCCAAACAAATTTGTTTATTTGATTTTGAACATTTCTAAAATATGTCAGGGGCAGCTTGCACTGCAACATGACCCGGGCAATTGCAAAGCTTTTCATTACTGTGGAAAACTGCTCATCCGTGTTTCAGACGGCTCTGCTGTGTTGTGTCTGTAGCTTTTAGGTGTTTGAAAGGTCATATATAGCCCTTCAGTGTGTCTCCATCACAGTTTAAATGAAACATAATCTTCAATCCATAGGCATTGACAACCCCCCACACACCCACACCCTCGACTATTACCACCCACCAGCACTTTTCTCTTTCTTTCACTTTTCATAAATAAAAAAAATAAACAACAATTCAGTCTCTTTTCCTCCTCTGCTTTAAATAGCATTATTCCCCCATGAGGTGGGTGCGGGGTGGTGGTATTGCACATTGCCAAGAACACTTCTCAGTCTGCTTCCCCTCCATCCCTACCCCTCTCTCAAAGGACAATCCTCTTTTGACTCTCAATCCACCCAGGAATATTAGTCTTATTGCATTTAATCACCAAATTCTCGCACCCTAAATATTTCAATTCATTAAAGGCACTCAGAAATTCAGGCCAGCTGCTTCCTGGCGACTGGCTAAAGACAAGGTGGAGACAGACAGGCTCTGAGTGTGTGTGTGAGTGTGTGCTCTCTCCCTCTCTGTGGAAACAGGGCAAGTCAATCCTCAGCAATGCCCTGGCTGTGCTCAGCACAATTCAGCCCCAGTTATACCTAATCGCAGCACATAAAGGTGGCTCAGCTTCTGCTGTTGGATTGTCCGTGCGTGCAAGGTGCAGAAATATCTGTAGAAAAGTGTACACATTAGAAAGTGCATGCACATACTATATATGTACACACACACACACACAGAGCTTTGATACTCTTTGAAAGGACAGAAGTGTTGATCCCTTCACAAGCAAGAGAAGCGGCTTAAATGTTTCTTTTTCAGAGGATCGGAGATGCATTCTAATACAATTACGCTGACCAATAAAGTATTGGGGGTGGGGGTGCCGTAGCAGGATCAGAGTACTTGATTCTGTCAAAAGTCACTTAAGAAGTAGCACAGAGAGGGAAAATAAAGGGAACATGAGTGCAAAAATGATCAGCATAGCAGTAATTCAGAATAAAACCTTAAATTTCAATTTGAGTTATAGTAAAATAAAGCAAACGTCACTTCCATTTTTGTGTCCAGTTGTTTATTTTTGAACATAAATCCCTATCTCTCTGAAAAGACATGTTTGAGGTGTGTTTGTGTGTCGTTCTGTAAAATTTTAAGAGCAAAACCTTTTGTTTATATCCTCCTGTCTGCATTTTAATTTTCATGTGTTGGTTTTTTCTGTCAGTCTATGGCAAACACGGATGATTTATTATCCAACTAAAAAAATGTGGTCAAGGAAAGGTTGGTATAAGCAAGCAGAAATGTTCACACGTCAGGTTGTCTTCGGAAGTCTTAATGCACAACTTTGTGTTGAAAGCTGTGTCAGAGTTTAATTCATTTGCACACGTGCGTGTATGTGTGCATTTGTGTGTGTCCGTGTGCAGTGTGCTTCGTAAAGAATACACCAAGCTGTGGCAGAGGGCTTAAGAATCAATTTTCAAGAAGAAAATAATAAAATAAAACTATCCGACAATGCATCTGCATGTGTTTGCTGTAACCTTGTGATAAAATATCGACGCTGGTTTTCGCAAGAATTAACGTCTGTGGTCAAAAATAGGATTTTGCGGCTTATGGACCCGTGTCTCTTCTGTGAAAGCGGTGATGACAGCTACACATTCGTGACAAATGTACACGCGGACAGACGGTGGGGATGTTTTTCATGAAATACTGCCACTAACAGCAGATGTCAAAATGTACTGCTGGCAGTTGCTTCTGTTTTTAAAAAGCAAAAGGAGGAAAGAGTAAAAAAGAGGGAGATGCAATGCTCAAAGGTTCTTGTTGTTTTCTAGTGTAATGTTGAAGCCTGAAGTTTCAGTTTGTCATATGAAGCACTAAACATGATGTTACTCCTAAATATTTAAAAACTAAATATAGAGATGTGATGTTCACAAATGATTTGCATATTTTAAACAGCTCCTCACAACGAATGATAGGAACTGTTTGTAGTTTTATTTCTTATTCCTCATCTTTATTTTTCCCTCTTGACCACAAAGACAAGTGTCATCTTTAACTAAATTGCTTCTTCCTCCTATTAAGCATTGTCTCATTTATTCATGATTGGATGTATAATGAAATAAATTAGATTATCACAATTTATTTTACAGTATGTCAGTCTTAATTTGTTTACTGTAAGCATTAAATGAAATAAAAGTATGTTCTTTTTCACATTATCTAATTTTTTTTTTTTTACATTTGCCTTTATTTAACCAGACAAATCCCCAACACACTTTTGTAGAGGAGGTCTGGGCCTGAAAGAGCTTAACATCCATGTTTTTGTCTGTGACAGCAAACCAGAGTACTCAGAGAAAATCCACACAGGCACAACATGAACATGTAAATTCCACAAAGAAAGACCCTTGACCCGAACCAGAGATTAAAGGCAATACCTTCTTGTTGTGAGGCATCAGTGCTAACCATAGAACCATTTTGCAATAATATCATGTCCAATGTCAAGTTTTGCAAGTGACAGTGAAGGCATGCTTTAATTGTAGTAAAATAACATAATGTGAATTAAAAAAAAACAATTGTGATGACAAAAGAGCTTCATTGCTGAAACTTAAGTCTAATAAATGGCAATTGTAAATGGTAAGGGAACTTACAAAAAAACTGAAAAAAAGGAATAAATGAAGGAAATCTAGTTGCTTTGTCATATAAATGTCAGTTAAATTTATCTTGGTTTGTCTTTGTGAGGTTGCTGATTGAAAACATTCAATTTCACAAGGTTTAAACCTATTTTCTCTGTATCTGTGTTATTTACAGCATTGCCCTTCTCCATCAGTGCACATCTGACACACTAAAATATGACAATCCTCTGAGATTTTGCTTTTCATCTCAGAGTCCTGGAATCGGATCTGCGTGCTGTCCTCAACTTCACAAAGAGTGAAACTGAGCCTTCTTTATTTTGAGTCAACAATACTCTATGTGAATGAACGGCAACAGCTGATAGAGCTGCTATGACATGTCATAGATTTCACACCACACACAGATTGAGTTTTCTCTCTCATGAGAAAGTATGCAGTGAGGACATTTAGTCTATGAGTGGTATGACTTACATTATCCCAAGACTCACATCTAAAAGGGAGACACAAAAAGGAAAACATCAGTAAGAAACAGTGGAGCCGACTAAAAAATCAAAGATATAAATTGTTCACTGAGGTGCTGAAGTGAAGCTGCTTTTTAGATTGGAATGCAAGCTTAGTGTGTGAATTCACACTATTGAGATTATCCACTTTTTCCTGTACATTTTATTTGGTACATATGTTGCTATTTCTGCATCAAAACCCTCAGCTCCTTCAAGACATTCTGCGACATTTGGTATTTCAATCTATACTTTCTTAGATAATTAGCTATTCTGGACATTTTTCTTTTATTGAATATGAATTGAGCTCCATTCAACACCCAAAAAAGCTTTCAAAATGTTAACTTTTACTCAATTTTTCACATATTGTTCTGATAATCTTTTTAAATTATTTGTGCTAATTTTAGCTTCTTCTTTGCTATTTTCTTTCTCTTTGTTGGTTTGTTTATTTTTTATACTTCTATCAGCTTCTTTCTCCTAATTTAAGCTTTTTATTCCTATTTCAGCTGTTTTCTACAATTTAAAGGGCCAATAGTATGTGTTTCTCAAGCATATATTTAAATTCTATACCATAATAAAGTATCTATGTCACCTTGAGTTGTTATTAAAATGCTGTTTATATGTTTAAATAGAAGAAAAAACAATATTGTCTTCATTTCCTACTGCAAACACCTTGAAATTGGCCTGTGTGTCTTTAAGAAACCCCCCCACCCCCCGCCCCGCTTCTATCCCGCTTCTGTCCCACTTCTGTCCCACTTCTGTCCTGCCCATTTCACCACGTCATCGCAGAAGCTTCTCTGGTAGCAGACTTTGTTGTAATGATAATAAATAAAGAAGCAAAATTTTACAATATCTTTTTTAGAAAATTGCATCTCTGGATACATATGAACCTCTTTGTCGGACCGGAAAGCACGTTTTCTAAAGAACCAGAGCGATTAAAAAGACATCTCAGCTGGTAAGATTATTTCCTCATTCTCACACACACTACTGATCGTTATAAGTTACAATTCTTAACACATAGACTAAACAAGGATGTGAAAAAAAACAATGTGACTTCCTCAAAGGTTTTTTTGAATCTGAACAGGGCTGCACTGTTTCACTTTCAGTCTGAGAGTCTGCAGGGTGCAGAAGGTGTGTGGGTGGGGAGGTGTGCTCTGTGATGAGGAAGCTCTGTTCAAAAACACCACCCTGAGGCGTTTCTGGTACCACCCGATCATTTTGCTCCTCAGCACGGCTGCATAAAAACACTGCAGGATTTCTCAAACATGCATGAATGAGTCAAAGTAAGACTCTGGGCATGTTTTTGATGAGAGGATAACATTATGGTATAAAGCTCAAAAAAGTTGATTTTACATGATATTGCCCCTTCAAGAAAATGATTTAACTATTTCAGCTAATTTTAGCTTTTTATTGGTAAAATATTTTTTGGTGATAATTCAGTTCAGAAAACATGCTCTTTTTGCTTTATGTATTAGATAAATTTTCAGATTTTTTTTAGCTATTTTTCTGCTAATTTAATGTAGACATGCTTTTAAATCATTCCTTTTCACATTTAAATCATTAAGTTGGGGTCTATATAAAGTGGAGCAACAATGCTTTGGTCTGAATTCCTCTTTATTCTAACTTTAAGACCATGTCTCTCACCCCTTTTCTGATGTGTGCCTCAAAGCAGCTTGTTTTATTACTGTTCCTTTAAGACGCTTTAAGCCCCACCCCACTCCGGCTTCCAGACCTGTCCACTCTGGTTTGAGAGGAGGGGGAGGGGTTACATTTCAAGCTTGCAGAAACTAAATTAAACTTTACTGCACTCCTAGAGACTAAAAAGTTTTAAGTTGTAAAATCATGTATGAACTTTGGTCAGAAATAATCAAGGCTTGCATATGGAAAAAATGTGTTGCTACTAACTATCTACATGATTATATGAATAAAATAGTTTGATATATTTCCTTGTAAATTCTGCTTTTTGAGATTTATTGATGTTTTGTCATTCTTACTGCAAATGTTCTCTCAAATTATATAAAAAGACTTGAGCTATCAAGAAAAAAAACCCAGCACAGACCCATAAACTGAAAGATACAAGCTTTGTCTGTCTAATAGGTTGTCTAAATAACTGAATTACTGTCAAACACCTTTGAAAAACTGCACCCTTTTAAGACTTTCAGTCTATAATTTGCATATTTTTTACACACACACCCTTTGTGGTTAATGACTCATCTCACCTCACGGGCCATTGGAACAATATTGTGTGGGAAAGCTTTAATTAAAAGCATGTCAGCACAACCTCAAGTGAAATACCTTCACAAGATTTGAATCTTTTTACCAGTTTTTTATGTGGTTGCCACATTGACAGTATCACACTTAAAGTGTTAACTGTGCCAATAAAAACAAGTCAAACTCGGACCTGCTTTGTGGGCGGCAGAGAATAAACCTTTTCATGAGAGTGTTATGGGTTTCTACAGCAAATGAGGTGTCAGGGATATGTTCACGTTAACATAGGTGGGACAATTATTGTGCAAAAAAAAAAAGAGATGTGTGCTGTTGTTTGAGAACAATGAGCACCGACAAATGATGGAGATAAAGAGAATAAAAAAAGAAAGTCACCAGAAAAGATCATTTAAACTGGCTGAAGCTGAAGTGTCCATCAATGTAAGATGTAGAAAAAAATCAAGTCAACATCTAAAAATATGCTTTTTTTATTGTAATGTAATAATATTAATGTATGTATTGTTATGACATTGTTCAAACCTTTTTTTTTTGTGAAAAGTTACCCTTTATTCATGTTTGATAGTTACTCATCAAGTGAATAACTTCATGAGGAAAAAAAGACAAAGATGTATGGTTTACTAGTTTCCAAACTGGTTCCAGTGTGAACATTGGATGTCAAAATCCATCTGCTGTCCTTACACATATGTGACTCCTTTCTGTTTCCATTTCTATCCATCTCATTTATTAACGACCTGACAAAAAGCATCTGACAGAAAAATAACAACACAACACGCTGACTTGCTTAAAGCACACACATCTCAATAATCCTGTGCCAAGGAGTAAGAACAAGGACTTCAGAACATTAATGAGAATGGAGAGCTGGTCTCTAAGGAGCCAGTCTTTTGGCTCCTTTGCCTCCCACTAGGGTCCTAGTGACTGGGCATGCCTTACGAGATCTGATTAGTTCTAAATTACAACTTCATTAACTGTCAGGTCGAATTACCTGAATGATAGGAAAACACTTTTGTTTAAGTTCATCACATCCTGCCATATCTCTTGATAATGTTTGCATGTATAATACATAAAAGAAGTCCCTGTGTGTCTTCAGCTTTCAGTTTTCATCTTGACAAACTCACAGACTTAACCATGAAAGTCACAATTACAAATAACCTCTTTTTTTCACCATGTTTTATTTTTCTTTCTCTTTAGTTATGCAAGAAGCAAACCATTTCAAATGATGATAGGGTAGAAAACATATAATATATAAATAATAATGTTCTAATAATTTTCATGTTTTCAAGTCTGCAGTGGATTTTATTATTTCCTAAACGCACCAGGTTCTGAATCACAAGATCTGACACTAGTTTTAAAGAAATAGTGTGAGAGGTAACTTATGACCATCAGTTAAAAATCTTTAAGACAGAAAACAAAATGAAGCTCTAGATTGGGGCCTTTTAGAAGAAGGGTTTTGCTTTGGCCAGTTGTGGTGAAGAACAACAAAGTTCTTGATTTGCTGGTTTGAGTATGTTCCAACTCTACTTAACCACGTTATGTCACAGTTTCCACTAAACCGAGTTGATTAAATGTAAAGAGTTTTCCACATTTGTGTTTATTCAACTTGGTTTAGTGGAAGCAGTTGACATAACTTGGTTAAATAAATTCTACACTTCATTTCTTAGAGTGTTTAATCATAATGTGAATTTGGACCAAAGGTACAATATCCCAGACACACATAGCTGAATACAACATCCTCTAATAGGGTGATCTAACTTTGCCCTAAAAATAAGTTGATGAGCTCCTTCATCTCTGTGGAGCTTGCCGTAGAATTATAGCTCCTCTGCATTAAAAAAGTCAGATGAGATGGTTAGGACATCTAATTAGGATTAGCACCTTCCAGACCCAAAACCTGCTGAAGGGATTTTGTATCTTCTCTGGGTTTTCCACTTAAATGTTTTGCTTCCATGACCTGACTACAAACAAGGCACATAAAATAGATGAATGAATCACCCAGTGGCCATAAGGACAAACAAGCAAACTTTGTTTTGTTCTTCTTTTTTATTTTTGAATGTGGTTGACAAACCAGCAAATCATTGTGGTCCTCTAGCCTTTTTTGTTGTTGCTTTTCCAGTGTCAAAGACTTTGTGTGATTTTTGCAATGCAGATGGAGTGGGATAGCCCTTAAATCCTTGCAATCTTTTGGTGAGACATATGAGCACACACACACACACACACACACGTACACAAATATGCAAGCCAGGGAACTCATTTTTTCCAAAGAATCTGCAGTCTGGGCCAGATAACATACAGTCCAGGCTACCCAGAAGTGTGTCCTGCGGGCATGGATTAAGTAGAACGAGTGTCTCAGCGTGTGTCTTTGTGAGATATAAAATGTATATTATTCTATTGTCCTCATTCACCTTTGTCTCTTTCTCATCCTCAACATACTTGGATAACAGAGCCTGACACACACTCACACACCTTAACAATTTAAGCATGTTTCCTCTTCACGTGGAGTTCTTCAGTTTCCTTATAAGCACCTGAATTAGCAACACCTTAATTTACCAGCGAACACCTGCAAGCCTGCAGCCACCACAAACACATTCAGAGCTGACAGTGTAATTGATCACTCAGGAGCTTTTCCTTGAGCATGAAGAGTCTGCCAAAATGGTGTGAAATTTTGGCAAGTGTCATTTATACACACACTTTTTTTTCTCACTCCTAAACACAAGACAGTTCAACCCAACATGACATACACGGACACAAATCAATCATTTTGCCAGGGTTTTGATTAAAAAAAAAGAATGTGGTGTTCTTTTTGTTCAAGCAAACGTTTTGCTGCCAAGTTTCCTTCACACCTGATCAAGTGTAACAATGTTAGCAAAGACGCTTTTCTCTGTTTCTCTGAAATGACAGCTCTTAAGGTGAATAAATACAGGTTGTACAGGTGTTAGCGCTAATAACTGACACTAAAAGCACACACACAAAAAGGAAGCTAAATGAAAAAAAAAAGGTATTTGTAGTTCACTTTCCTCCCAGTGGCTTCAGGCCATTTTCATTAATGAAGGGTTTAGGCATGTCCACACGGTTTGAGCGTTCACACACGAATACATCAAAACCTCTGCTCAGGAGTTCTGCGTAATGACAGCTAGGTTACAGCCGGGTAAAAATTAATGATGAAGACAAATTGGAGAAGCACCTGGCCTATGATTTATCAAAGCTCCACAGTCGAGGTGCTTATTTTACTTATTTTTGCCCATGAGGGATTTGTGCACATTTCATTCAGAAATATTTTAAAACCATTACACACACCTGGTGACTGAACGTTAAGAAATAAGACACACAGGCAGATAAAAGGAGGATGCAGAAATGATTCATCCTTTAAAATAATTGCACAATGACTTGATGGACTAAAGTGCTTGAAGGTGAATCGAGCAGAACACTCAGCTTCTAAAATGTTTATATAAAAGGGAAAAAAAAAAGGAAACAAATGGGACAAACAAGCACCAACTTGGGAGAGTGAAGTATGTGTTCCTGCAAAGTTAATATTAAGATTCTTGACCACAATTCAGTTTGACAAATCACTACACAGGGCATCAGGGTAGTTTGTGTTGAACACTGCCACACACAAAGGCTTTGATAACCTTCCCACCTGCGCACGCTCTACCACCAGCACTCTTCCCTCTGGATATTTGATGAAAAGATATGCCCAGATGGTTAAGATACATGCTTAATTTTTTTTTTCTGTCATAGCAATTTTATCTGTTGTGGGAAAAGGAAGACAAAGAAAAAATATATAGAAGAAGGGATTTTCTCAAAAGCCTCTTAAAAACGCTGTTAGGCCGAATCTTGGAGTAAGGATCAAAACGTATGTTTCATTATATATATATAATTCTTTACAGTTGTTACTGCTTTTTACTTGCGGTGTACTATACTGTGGTGCTGTAATAAAGGACTATTCTATTTTATTTGTAAACATGGTTATTGAAGACCAGTTTGAACAGCTTTAATGTAAATACTGATGAATAATTAGGTTATAGAGCTAAAAGAAACTGGAATACAAGATTTCTGTTTGTTTCTCTGACCGGATTGACAATTTAATGGCTGGTCTGTATAAGACAAACAAAAAAGGATTGTTGCCAGATTTAAAAAAAACTCAAATCTTAAAATAATTAAATAAATATAAGCAGCTCTTGCACACAATTATAGTTCATGCCTCAACATTCTTATAAATGTTGCATTATAAACACTGCTAGCCGAAGCAGCTAGGTATAGAACGTCATGTGCAGTTGGGCACTGTCCATCAAGATTACATACAAATAAAAAAATAAATGTGTAATGTGTGAATGTGATGGTGTCAGTGTTTACATCTCTAAATCTAATCTTTGGGAGAAGCATTTCACACTAAACTAGAAACATTTTTGTACAAAACATTTAATAAACAAAGTTTATTTGGTATAAATCCAATAATAGAACAAAAGGACTAAATCTAATTTTAAGTACAGTATATGGGTGTAGTGTGTACTTTTTCAGTAGCTAGTAAAGCTTTTAGAAAAATGTAGTAGAGTAAAAAATATGATTTTAACATTAGAATGTGTTGGAGTAAATGTAAAATAAATAAATAAATACTACTCAAAGTACAAATTCTCAAAAATTGTACTTAAGTACAGTACTCAATTTATATTTTACTTTGTTACTGCCCACCTCTGTATATTATGTCCAGAAAATTAATTGTATTTCTTAAAACTGATGGTGTTCAAAGATCTACATAAATAAGTAAGATAATAATTGTTCAAAACGTGTCACAGAACTTCACTCCAACAGAACTGACCCACACATACATGAACCACAGGTTCTGTGGTAAACCATCGCCTCCACCCCTCATTAGCTCTTTAAAAACCTTACCAGCAATCAAAATCTTACCTCACAAACAGAATTCACAAACACATATATGTCTAACCCTGTCAATATAAAGAACAAAACAGACATGTATTTGTTCACATATCCTCAGGTACCTCCAAACTACAGAGGTAATAGAGTCTGAAATCTCTGATTTATGAGTGAGGGGACCAATATGCTTCTTGAACCTTCAAATGCACTTTGGTCAATTATTGGATCTGCTTAGAGGTATTTCACTCACACACACATGAACTAGAACATTGCACCTCTTAGATAATTTCAGACACTTCTGACTTTTCCTCAGGCTGGCTATGACTCTGTTGAAGTGAAATTCTCAAATCAGACAGCTATCCACTTGTTTCTTTGGCATTTTTCATTTAGCTCTACTACAGGGCAAACAATGGCCTGATCATTCACTCCATGTGAGCTTTAATATGACCACACATTAACATGGATGCTTAATAAGAAAGCAAACAAATGTGCAGGTAATTGTCAATGATATCTCCCCTTAGAGTTCATGTTACAATTGAATAGGTGTTTCTAACATTCAGCCTGTCCGCCTGTTTCCACATAGTAGTGGCACCATATGGAGGCTCGCTCAGGAACAAGTTAAGTACATGCAGTAGCTTTCATCTTTATGTACATCTGTGCATCACTTTTATGAGCTGCAGATATATAAAGACATAAACAACAAAAACACACTCGCTGCCACCAAAAGTCACACATCTGCACGCAACCCATCATATATTTAGCATCACTACAGAGGCTGTACACAGCACACATCACTACAGGCAAGGTTACCTTTGTTGTTTTGGCTCTCCTTGGCAGATGCCTTTTGTAGGTGCTTCCCCCCTCGAGCACTTTGCAGGTGCTACAACGCACACGCATCCACGCGTGCACGCACGTATACAAGACAGCCTGTTCCCAGTGATGATGCGCACAGATGCACTGTCAGATGCACGCAAACACACAACTGCATATACACACACTCACGTGTGCAGTTCACCTTGTGCTTCCTCAAACACAGACACATGCACTCATATACAAATAAACCCACAAACACGGTCCACCCCCACCACCCCTGGGTGATGAACAACATCTGCTTATCCGTCCCTCTGTCCCTGCCCCTGGCATGGCTGTTGGCTTCCTCCTGGCTGCACTGCCACAATGTCATCTTGTCCACCTCTCTGTCAGCCATTACTAAAATGTGTAGTGACAATCAGGCCTTTTTTTTACACTGACCCCCTTCCTTTACATCACCATGGGACTTGTGTTCAGCAATAGAATGATAGTGTCATCTTGCAGCTAAAAGTAATCCCAGTGGTTGGGCCAATGTGTCTCTAGATCAGACCTTCTTCTTTATTGAAAAGTATACTTGATTACTTGTTGTGCAGCTTTGGTACAAGATAAATATGTTAGCTACTGTTTGCTACTTTGACAGTTCATCAGAATTTTTTCATCAAATTTTCACCCATTTATTTATTATCTTAACCCACTTCATCCTTTCAGGGTCACTGTGGTCACTGGTGCCCATATCCTGTCATTGTGCGAGGGGTTGGGGAAACTCTGGATGGGTTGCAAGTCCATTTCAGGGCCACATAGAGACAAAAAAGAAATAAATAAAAACATTCACTTTCTCACTCACACCTAGGGACATTTTAGAGTTACCAGTTAGCCTAACAGTCATGTTTCTGTGGGAGTAAACCAGAGAAAACCCACACATGCACAGAGAGAACACACAAACTCTACCCAAAATGGTCTTGCTGAGAGCCAACAGCTCTATCACTGTGCAGCCATAAATTTGAGTAAAAAAAAAAAAAATTGGAGTACTGTGAAAAGTTGTAAACTATTGGCCTAACAGTTTAAATTAACTTGAATTAAACAATAATCAAAATGTGTAAATATAGCATAGCTCTGCACTGGGTCCAGCAATAATAACTTTAGTTTTGTCTTCATTAAGGTTTAGAAAGTTCAAAGTCATCCATGTTTTTATCTCATTGAGGCAATTAAAGAGAGGTTTTAATCAAATAAATTAATTGCCCTTTAACAAAATTCCGTGAAAATGTGAATGAAATGAGATTTATTTTTAAAATAAATGGATCATGTAGAAAATAAAGTGGGGGAGAATGAATCCTTGGAGATTTCTACAAGTGAGGGGGGCTAAGGAGGAAACAGATTCTCCAAGGCTAACATGAATCCTGACAAAAATGCACCAGCCTTTTTTTTTACTTTTCTTTACACTAAAAAACAAAACAATACAATACAAATACTTATGATATTTACAATATTACAATGTTTCTATAAAGAAAACCATTAATGCAGAAGGTAAAAATACACTAAATGTTCAATAAAAAGCAACAATTTACTCATTTTTCACACCTTTTATTTTATATTCCTCCTCTCTTTCTCCTCCAACACCTACAGTAAGCTAAGCTAAAGATTTGGCTCCGCTGCTGGCTAATTGGGATGATCTCCTGTGGCGAGGTGGAGGCATGGCGCTTGATGAGGCATAAAATGATGATTAATTAATTTACTGCTCAGTTGGTCATCAAACTGAGAGCTTTATGAGACTCCCAGCAGTAAGTCGCCCAAACCCAGTGTAAAGCAGCAAAGCGCACTTTTACACACATTTTATACACACATACACACAACTCAAACATACCTCTATGTGTGTATTCACAGCCAGCTAGCAGTTTTCACATATGCAAATACACACACACTAATGCTCCCTTGGGTTAGTACAATGCACAAAGTGAACAGCCTGCCTTTGTAATAACCTGTAGTAGAAATTTACTGGATTATGGCACTAAAGCATTCACTAAGCTGAGGTTAAGAAACTAAAAGAATAAATTAATGATTCACATGTTTATCACAGGTTTAATCATATACTGTATCTCATGGAAATAGAGGAAATGATCAGTTTGGGTTGTTGATGAGTCGTTCTGCATTTTCCCAGATTGATGGGATTTTTTATAATGATGCCAACGTAAGACAATTTAAATGCAGAGTAATGAATTATCTTACAATGCATTTTTTCTTAATTTTTAGGTAAAAAAAAAAGAACAAAAGCACAGTAGAACTGAAAATAAACTAAATAAACATCTGGTTGGTGGAGGTTGCTTTGTAGTAATGTAACCCAGTTTTGTTTGCACTGCAGTGTATTTATATGAATCCCTACATAGCAATTGAAATTTATTACATTTAGTTTCTGTTAATGTACAATATAAATTTAAGTATGTTGCAATATACTTCTGTTTTATGAGGGAACCTTTACACAATCTTCATCAGTTGTGCCAACCTGTGTGCAGCAACAAGCAGCAAATGCTGAAAAGCAGCTGTGCACTAATGAGGTTTGGAGTCACTACAATGGAGTATTAGGGCCACACAACAAGACTTTAAGATTGAGGTATGCATGTGTTCACCCTGCTTAAATGATGGTAATGGTTATTAAGTGATGAAGTAAAAACTGTTAGGTATTGCTTTGTAATGCAGCTGCTTAGTTTACAGAAACAGTGACTTTGACTAGTTTAAAGAGCATCTTGCTGAGTAACCTTAGTCATTATTAGATAAAGATGTTCAACAGCATACTGCTCATTTGTGTTGGTAAAGAGTTTACTATAATTATATGGGATCCCACTTCAGTGTTGAGTTCTGAGTATAAAGAGGTGAGTAAATTAATCAGACAGTAAACTGACCTGGTGATCCCAATTTTAATGAGTGCAAAGTAAAGTGTAGTAAAGTGACACCTTTCTTTCTCATTCACTCACATCTTCTACATGTGCAAGAAATGTTCATATTACATTTATTTAGTTAATTATGATGTGGGATGTTATACTAAAACATTTTCTGTACAATTTTAATTTATTATGTGAAGTAAAAAAAAAATGACTTGTAGTAAAGAACCCATTTGCTCCAAAACCTGAAGCATCTCACTAGGGAGGCGTCCAGGAGGCATCCTTACCAAACCACCTCAATAGGCGTTCATGGCCATAGGTGAGGGTATGAATTTAGATAAGGCCTTTATTGTCATTGTACAGAGCACAATGATATTACATTTCAGAACACCCATTCAGAAGAAGACAGAACATAACAAACATAGGAGAACAGGTGCCTTGAGTCATGCAGCCGCCGACCCCTGTACAGAACAAGGATCGGTAGACGGTACGGTGAACGGTAAACAGCTCTCTTCACCACAACAGACCAGTACAGAGTCCACAAAACTGCGGAAGGTGCACTGATCCCTCTAACAATCTCACATTCCATTTTTACCTCACTCTTGAACAAGACCCCAAGATACTTGATCAATTATCTTGGGGTCTCAAATAAACACTTTTTTAAAAGATTTTCAATGGGAAAAAAAAACTAATAAAGGAACTAACTGTTCTTTTCACTTACAATTCTTCTCTGGTTAAGATTGACATTTTATTTTATGTCAAATAAAAACAGACATGAAAAAAGGTCTGAAATAAAAAAAGAGATGTCAATGTCAAAAAGAAATGAAAGAAAAGCAGTGAAAGAATTAAAATAAGGGTTAATTACAAGGTTGAGAAACACCTCAGCTCTGAAACAGGCCACGATGTTTTCAAGTCACTCTGTTTATTTCATCTTTGTCAGTGAAAGTGATCATCTGATGCACCTGACCTGACAAGCTCTATAAAATACTCTGCTGTTGTTTACTTTTCCTGACACCTTCCAACTGATATGCAAATGCAGCTAGGGAAGTCAGAGAGCTGGAGCCAAGACACATAATTGAAATGCTTGGATTGGGAGTTCTCTAAAATCATTTTCAGTGCTGTAAAACAAGGATTTTCTCATCATCATCATCATCATCATCATCATTAATGTGGTTGTTTGTCAGGATTACAAAGCACACAGATAATGTACTGCTGCTCTTGTTAATATTAATTATGTAATCCACACAGTTGTTCTTTTAGTTGTCTCAACATTTAGAAAATGACAGAAACATATATTTAAATACAGTTTAAATAAAATGTGAAGAATCCTGGTTTAACCAATAAACAATGACTAAATTAACCATTGGTTTTGTGCTTTGTTTGGGTAATTACCAACATATCAATATAATTATACTTTTACATGTCTTACGTTGCTTTTCATGCAAACAAACTCATTTTATTTTCATTCTTTTATAGTTGGCATAAAATTATCACTTTCAAATATCAGAATAAAAACTTTAGTTTCAATTTTGGAGTTCTGGCCATTAATTCTATGAACAATATGTTTTCTTTGTCTCTCTTCCAGAATAAAATACACCTTGACTAGTCCTTTTGTGTTTGGTTTTCTTGGTATTAGACATATCAGTCTGGTGTGGGTGAGGAAAAACACACAACCGGGAAATGTGTAAGTAATATACTTCTATTTTCCTAAGTGCAGGTAGTGGGGAGTGATAGGTTTGCAGGGAAGAAAGAGCTTGATTATTTCCAAGAAGTCTTGTGAGTAGAAGGAAACAGTTTTACAGGTAAAAACTCTCGTAATGAGGAGGGTGTTTTCAAGCTCTGGAGGAGATGTAGAATCCAGAGTTCCAGAAAAGTAAGTATGACATCGGAATGGAAGAAACAATGAGGAACGCAGGTAAGAGTTCATGTGGGTTAAGGTATGGGGAGGCGCCGTAACCACAAGGATCAGGTAAGAGGCCGATGGGGAATCATTAAGAGTACTGAAAAGCAGCCCAGGTAAGTCATACTTAGTATTGTGTGTCTTCAGGGTAACTTTTAAGACTGTCTAGAGCACAGAGAACTCAGAAGAGGCTGTAGCAGGAACCATCATTGGGTGACGTTTGATGTTTCTGTGAAGAGGTCAGGTCTTAAATCGCCAGAATAATCAGGTATGGATTGAATTCACCTGAGAGGCAACAGGTGAAGAGAAATGCTCCACCCTGGTGTGGAAGAAAGACTCACAAAAACCAAAGACTATCAGAATTAAGAACACAGAATCATCACAGTTAGAAAGGGCATGGAGGTAGGTGCAGTGAGGACAGAGTGAGATGAAGGAGGATGGCTCTCTGTGACCACCCCTGATAAGGGAACAGCCAAAAACACTAGTGCTAAATATACTTGATTGTTGCACAAGGTTAAAAAAAATACGTAGATACAACTATTGTGTTGTTTTCATTTTATTTTTCATAATCCACTGTGTTCAATCTATGTAAAATCAGAGCTTTATATTAAATGATTTTATCTCACTATTGATGAATTCATAAAAAAAATGAATGAGCACAAAAACTTTTCAAAAAGAGCTCTCTACACTCTTTGTTACAATATAGAGTAAAGTTATTATTGTATGTTTTAAAGAAAACATTGAAAAATGACAAAACACCACAACAAACAAACAATCCATTTTATTTTTGCAGGTAAATCTTCCCAAATGTTACAAGCTGAAACTGTGAATTGTATTCAACTGCATGATGCAGAAACTCATCTTTAGTTTGTAGAGTGTTTGACGTGTTAGAAACATAAACCAACCTATTAATACAACAAAAGGTTAGTGAACATCAGTCCTTTCCTATTATACTATATCTGCTTGATCCTTTTCAGGGAAGTGAAGAGCTCGTGCCTGTTCTAAGTGGTTAGAGGCAGGGTTACAACCCTGGACAAGTTGCAGATTCATCATGGGGCCACGTAAAAGACAAACAAACCAGAACACACCCTAACACATCTAGGAACAATCAACCTTTTTGCAGTTATTAAAAATAAATAAATAACTTGTAAAAATTGGCACCCCATACCCAAGTATGTTTAAGCTATTTCAAGGTCAGCAAGGTTGAGTGCAAATCTTTGCAAACAAAAGTCGCCATGGTCTCTTTAAGTTCTGCGGAGCTGGTAATGTTAGTGATTCTTCAGTTTCTTTTGTTTTGCCCCAGACAACTTGTTGTCACAAGCTAATGTTAGCCCTGAACATCAAACGAATGTGAACATCCAACAAACCAGAAGTGACACACAAGACGCCATGGGAAAAAATCGATCTCATGCCCTCTGAATCGATTTTCCTAAATTTAAATGAAATCGATCCAAGATAGATTTTTTTTTACCCAGCCCTACAAAATAATGACACTGAGCATGTGCAACATTTTCTGCAAATCAGTATGTTCAGTATCACCAGTTATCATAAAGATCTTTAGCCCCTTTAAGAATGTTACCCCAGATTTAGTGTAGTATTCCTGTGCTGCTCACTCAGATTATACTTTTTTTGTGTAAATTAATGTTATGCATAACCCTTAGAACAAGAACAGTGATAGATAGTGTTAACACTTATAGTAATGTAACTTGCTGGCCAATTTCTCTCTGCCTATGTTGCTCTTTCTGTGTCTGACTGCGTTCACTGAGTCTACCAATTGGTTTAGCACTCTGTGGATCAACTTCTGTATTTGAGGGTGCACAGTAATAATTGGATTTGCCACAAACATGCTTAGTTGTGTGGCTCTCTGTGTCTGATCCTGTTCTCAGGGCTACATATTTTATTGCGATGACTTGCGACAAATACACAAATGCATAGGCCTAAGTCTGTAGTGTTGTTTTTCTGCTTTAGGTTTAGAACAAAAAAAAAATCATCTGTCCGTCCATTTTATTTCCACTTATCCGGGGTCAGGTCGTGGGGGCAGCAGCCTAAGCAGAGAGACCCAGAATTCCCTCTCCCCGGCCACTTGGGCCAGCTCATCCGGGGGAATCCCAAGGAGTTCCCAGGCCAGCCAAGAAACCTAGTCCCTCCAGCGTTTCCTGGGTCTTCTTCTGGGTCTCCTCCCAGTGGGATGTGCCCGGAACACCTCACCAGGGAGGCGTCCAGGAGGCATCCTAACCAGATGCCCGAGCAACCTCAACAGGCTCCTCCTGATGTGGAGGAGCAGTGGCTCTACTCTGAGCCCCTCCCAGATGACTGAACTTCTCACCCTATCTCTAAGGGAGAGCCCAGACACCCTGCGGAGGAAACTCATTTTGGAAGATACTTGGCTTGTATCTTGTTCTTTCGGTCATTAGGAGTGACTCATCATTACCCAAAGCTTGTGACCATAGATGAGGATAGGAACGTAGACCGACCGGTAAATTGAAAGTGTTGCCTTCTGGCTCAGCTCTCGCTTCACCACGATGGATCGGTACAACGCCCGCATCACTGCAGATGCGGCACCAATCATCATTACCTTCACGTTGATTTCAACCTCCACCCTAAAAAATAGCAATCAAAGCACTTTATAAGGGGGTAAAAGCACTGTGTTTTCGCTTTTTGTGTCATAGGGTGCCTAAAACACTCATTGCTTGAAGGATGTAATCAAGAAGCTGGCACCCTGCAAAAGACTGGAGCTCGTACGTGAGAGTGATGAGGAGTAAGAGACAGAAATAGTTCTTGTGTATTTGTGCCCGCACTTCTTTAGGAACTGATGAGGCGTCTGTAGCTGCAGGTGAAGAGTCTTGGCTGAGACTTTGATGCAGACTCCTTGGCAAGCTTAAGACTCTGTCACGCATCAAAGTTTAAAGCTCTGGAGAAATGCAAGTGTGCATTTTGTATTATTTTTGTGCATGTGTGAAATTGTGACTATATGTTTCTGGAAATTGGAGTTTGTGCTGTGACAGTTCCTTGTGCAGCATATTTACATTGTTTTTTTTTTTTACATTATGTAAAAAATATACTCCTATGTACTTAGGAGTATATTTTAGGTATCTATAGTTACTATGAAATCAGGAACTCTTAAAAAAAGAAGAAAAAAACAACTACGGACTCTTGGGGCCCTTTTAATTTGAAAATATCTCATAAAGGGATCAGTTTAGACTTTCAAGAAGAAAAGATATTACACTTCTAGCTCAAAATATAATAAATTCTTGTCTTTGGAGTTTTACAACTTCAGCGAAATGGAATTTAAAAACTTTTCTTCGCTGTCTCTTGCTTTATAATTTAACCCTACAGTCTTATAAGACATTTTGATGCCCATTTAATATCAGAAAAAAATGGAATATGAACATGTTCATTTTTCCTCCTTCATTTTGTTTTGGCCAGAAATAATTTTATTGTCAATAAAATAATTATATTTTAATATTTAGCAAAACATCTATTTATTTAATCAAATCATGCTTTTATGTTATTATTTTCCAAGCAATACAGAAGAGACTGTTTTAGAACTGTATGTGCACTTTTAATTTTGATCTACTGGTTGGATTCTGGTTCATAATGTGCAACCAGATAAAATTGGATCAAGTCATGACCAGGTTTGCTGACACTTGATCAATGGGAACGCATACAAAAATAGCAATAGAACAAAAATGTACTTTTTTTTAAATGCTAGAATTGGATAAGATGTTTATTTTAGAGAGTTTAAATTAGAAAATAAGACAAGGTATATTAACTTCTAATACTATTTCACCAGTGTTCATAAGTGTGTTTGGTTTCAAAATAAAAACAATGATAAAAATATGAATATTACACCTGTTCAGGTGTTTTAGAAACTTGAAGAAAAACTTCTCTCTTGGGTCTAAGTCATGTGGAAATATACCTGAATAAGTCATGACCAAAAAACAAGCCAAAAATCCACACTGGTCCTTTTGGACGTTACATGGTTTGGTATTGGAAATGACAAATGGTCTTTCATGTCCTCTTAACTTCTTTCCTATCTTTGTTCTTATGTGCTCTGGGGTCTTTCAGGTGAGAGGCCTTTCCATTATGGGGCATTCTTCTGGGGTTGACAAGCAAAGAAAGGCACTGTAAAACAACTCTGACCACCTACAGTAACAGAGTGTTTAGCTTCAGGCTATGTCCTCAGGACACAGTGCAGCAAACCTCAGTGGACATCTGTCTATAAAAGATTAACACAGAATATAGGCTCATCAGAAAATTCTTTGCAAGATGACTTGTTTTGGAAAAGCAAAAAGACAGAGTGAGTAGAGAGTACAGCAAGTGTGCATGTGTTCTTTTAACCCTCTGCTATGTCAGAAATGTTTCACCTTGCACTCGGGATACAAAAACACAACACAAACATGCATTAAACTGGACAGGTGACTGAGGAGAGTGTTGTCAGTTCAGTTTCTATAATATCTGACAGTGAGATACATACTGCCCAGTGTCCAGGGACAATCCTCTACTCGCTTGCAGAAGAAGGGAAAAGGGTGGGGCTTTGCGTGTCTAAAACCCTCCACTGTTTTCTGATGTGGACAGCTACCATCCATACAGGTAATTGGTGTTACACACATGTTAAAAAATGTGCTTTACACTTTTATTAAACCTTAATTAGAAGTTGTGTACTTTTTATTTTTTTTGTCCAAACTTAGGTCGAGCGATGGTGATCTCTCCTTCCAGTTGCCCACATGAGTCGCTGACAGACGGATGTAAGCAGACTCTCCTGAACACCAAATTATTTATAAGCTGCACACTGGCCAACCACCCCCACACTTGTCCTCTAATTTGGCTTCATCAAAGTCTACGTGTCTCTCTTTGTGACTGAATACATATGTGACTCCGGGCTACTTGTGTTTGCTTGCTGAAGTTGGGGTTTGCATGAAAATGTGAGGCGGATTGCTTGATGCAGAAACGATGGTGCACCAAACTTTTGGGAAGCTAAATAGTTAATGAGGGATTTGATTAGGACCTAGAGGCCCCCACCTTATTACTGCTGATGAGATCAGTGTCTGGGTCAAGCAGGGAAGAGGACACCAACGTGTCTGTCAGAGATCCAAACTTTTACAAGCACTTAACGTGGGAACACAGTTAAGTTTTCCGTGTACAGTAATGAAGTGCTCTCATGTTCATTTGAATGAAACAATGAATATAAAACTGATGCTCTAACTTTGAAGAGCCTAGTAAGAGCACTTTGTTGTCTTTCTCCTAAACAAAAATAAATGTTTAGGAATATGAAACAGCACAAAAGACAAACAATTTATATTAGTTTTTTTTCCACTTCAGTTCAGTTTATTTGTAAAGCACTAAATCCAAACAAAAGTAATTTCAGAGCATTGTTACAAAATGTCCAATTCAGTTTAATCTTCCTGCTACCATTTGGTTGAAATGAGCCAAAATATTTCAGTTTTAGAACAAAGGTCTCGTTGGGTCAGCAATGGGGTTAAACAACTTTATATTCAAATCCAGGTCAGTTCAATCCAAATGTAATGAAATATATTACATGATGGTATAAAATTACAAATAAGTAAAATGTTTTCTGTTTAAAGAAACCATTAAATCATGGTGAAACATTATTTCAATGTGTATTCCTTGTGTTTCAATGTGGCTGTGGACTACAGTGGGAAGGAATGACTCCCTTTTAACAGCTAAACCCCTTTAGTGGAAACAGGCACAAAATGAATAACCATTTGTCTCCAGTGGCTAGGGGGTTATATAAACAGTTATCTTTGAAAAGTTTTTCTTTATTCTCCTTCACTGACTAAACTGTTACCATGCACACAAACACACACACATGCAGACGCACAGCGCTTACACACAGCTTGTACAGACATAAACTCTTGTGAGCAGCACCCACAACAACAAGTACTAATGTCACAGAGTCCTCTTCTTTGCTTCTTCATCCCCTTCCACCCCCTTCATCCACTTAATAATTCAGTTCGAGGTGTCAGACAAAGCTGCCCTGGCTCATGCAATCCCTGTAAAAGACACCACTGCCTGCTTCACCGATTTACATCTTTACCCCTACCACCTCCTTGTCTCAATTAAACTTTCCTCTAAGTGTTCAGAGACGAATGCATGTAAACAACACACCAGTGGAGGCACACATAAAACCAAACATTTACTCTATAAATAGAGAAAATCATGCTTGTTTTTTAAGTACAAACACTCTATTTTATGTTTTACTCAGAAATCTTAGAAAATGCTACTTTTTTTTTTTTCTCTTTTTTATCATGTACAGTATTTCTAAATATTCAGTAACAGTTCTTTGTCAGTACATAGATAAGACAATTTATAATTTATTAAACCTGTTTTTCCCCTGAAAAAGATCACTTTATCACTATCAGTTTATTTTTGCTTTGTTTTCTTTTTTTGTACTTTTTTTCTTTTTTTTTTTTACTTGTACCACTTGCAACACTTGTCCTTGAACAGGTAATGGGATCATGAGTGACTCAGAGGTCAATCTTGTTATTGTCTTTGGGGAAAGAAAAGCAGACATGCCATTAGAAGACTTTTGTACTTAAAGAGACACATACATGAAAGAAAATACAGCAGAACCGAAAATAAGATATTGCAAAAAAAAGAAGATGCAATTATTATGAGCATGTGGTTAGCAAAACGTGAGGGGACCTATAGCCATACTTTATGTGGAAACATATTTGGATAAAACACTTGGATTGTAACCATTTCCAATAAAATGTGACCACAGTTCTTACTGCACTGCATGCCAAAGAGTTTGTTGTTGGTACATGAGCTGAAGAGAAGTTGCAGAGGTCTGAAGGAGACAAGGAGACAGAGACAAATATCTGAATATTTAGCAATTATATTGTCATCTATTGATGCTAGCTAATGATGTAAATTCCCATTATTAAAACTAATTTTAATCATTATTTGTTACAGTTTCTATAATTTATCTTGTTAATCTATCCACCCATTCCTTCCATTCAGGGTCATGATGGTCACTGGTGCCCATGTCCAGCAGTCAGTGTGAGGAGCTGGGGATACACTGGACAGGTTGCAAGTCCATCACAGAGAATTTTTTTTTTTTTGTAAAATGTTAAATGTGGGAAAAAAACTTGCATGTTGTATAATCTGTGCTTTTTGTCTCAGCAGTCATTGAGCAAGAGACAGGGTATAGGCTAGTCAACAATCCATCACAGTATCACAAAGAGTCAAACAAGACATGTCCAAAATGTTATCCTGTAAAGTTCACAGCAAACAATTAGTGAACCAACTCAAAATACAATTTCTCAATCAGATCATAATTATTGTATTTCATTAAATAAAATAGGTCAAATTATTGACAGATAATTAAAGTTATTGGTGTTATGGGTTTACTAATTGATATGTTTTAACAAAAACTGTACTTGTGCAAATCAGTTCTATATTTTATAAGACAAACACCTGTTTTATAGAATATTGCTTAATAAGGGTGGGTCACAAATCACAAAATCTTTTTGATATTTTTTAGTGATAAGTCATAGAACCAGAGACAGGTTTTAAGGCTGACCAACATATGCAAAACACATAAAAATATGAAGCAATCAGAAATACAAGGGTTTTGCCGAACCTCATTGACATTAATCTAGAAGTCATTTCCAAACTCACTGATAAATCTACAGTTCAACAATTATGGAAATAATTTTAGGACATATTACATGGGTCTTTTTACAGGAGTCCAGGTTTGTTAAAAGTTTACTCTTTTTTCATATACTCTAGTCATAAAATGGACAGTTTACTATACTTTACTACAGTGATTCCCAACCCTGGTCCTCAAGTACCCCTATCCAGCATGTTTTACTTGTTTCCCTGCTCTTCAGAAAATCAATAATCACTCATTCATTCAAACCAGGTGTGTCAAATCAGGGAAACATCTGAACATGCAGGAGAGGAGTCCTTATTGGGTTGAGAATCACTGCT
>JARVGW010000564.1:18616645-18632342 GCA_031762495.1 Anablepsoides rubrolineatus | reverse complement strand
GTGACAAAATGCGGCTGCTGATTGGTCAGTTGCTGACAAACCCACACGATTGATTGACAGGTCGCGTCATGTCAATTAGTAGACCTTTCAAAATAGCATTGAAATCATGGAGACTGCATTGATGTCTACATGTTTGTGAAAAAGTACAAGAAATTGGAGTTCTAACAAGTTTTGGTTCCCATTTTCCCATATGAGGACATGCACCTACTCACACATCATCTACATGCTGGTTTTGGACATATACTTAAATATAGCAATAACAACTAGCTCATCAATTCCTCCTTGGTTATTTGAAGGAGAATCCCCTATCCCATGGACTCTCATGATGACTTCCCAGTTGGGACCTGGGATATTTTTCAAGCAAATTTAATGAAAAAAGCCTGTTGTGACTGGCAGCTGAATGCCTAAGCTAACAAAAGCGTGCCTCAGTAAGGGGTCAGAAGTGAAAATAGCATTGCCCTTTGCCAATGGCCTCCCTTGCCTGGCTCACTGAATATTACAAGTTACCATGTTTATATTTGCAATAACAAATTGACTCCAATTGGGCTAAGTGGAGATCAGGACCTGGCTGGAAATTTGCAGAGCCACTAGGAAATCGGTTTGTGGACCTTTGTAGAAATAAATAAAAAAATGTCCCCAATTGAAGCCTTATTGTACACAAAGACAGTGGATGACAAATGTGAAGGTAAATACTTATGCTTTTTTTTCTACATTATCATTGACCATACAGAAGATAGGTGCACATTTTGGAATCAGCGAAAAATTTCTGGAACATGTATGGAATTAATGCTATCAAAATGGACTTCTCTCATTAACTGATTGTTCCCATCCCTGTCCTTTCCTCTTTTTTTTGTCTTAAACATCATTGTTTTTATCACCGTCCTCTTTTGTAAGCAGTGTTGGTTTTGTCCCCATGGCTACAGCCGATGGTATCACGTTATCATTGTAATAAAACTAAAGTGCCGAGCAGGAAATTGAAAGTGTATTCGTACAGGAAATAACAGTGCTCCGTCATAATCTACAGTTGAAAACATGTGTTCGTCCACATATTGTGTCCTTATCTGATGTTAGAAGATATTTTGTGGTCAGCCATCTTTTCTCTTCTTCTCTTTTCCTGTTCTATTGTTTTTCCTGTTTTTCTTTGTCAGCACATTATGATCAGTCAGGGCTTATTATGTGAGACAGTAGCTACACTTCTTCGTAAACCCTGACCATTCTCTCTGCAGTATTTTGTATTCAATAGATAGCCTAATTAACATAGACTATCAGCCTGCACATCTCTGAAGTGAAAGATGGGATTTTAACCTCCAGTACACAATGTTTGGGGTTTGGTCATTATTATAAAAACATCAGAAGTGCATTTTTCATTTGCTTATTTTGTTAGAACTCTAATGTGTGACACATAGTGACAGCATTATCAATTTATCTTTTATTAGGGAAAACTTTTGTCTCATTACACTATTCCCATGTTCTGATCAATTACGTAAATATCTTTTGAGAGATCAGCATATGCTGCTACAGACATAGATTTACAACAATGTCCCAAAAATCTGGAATTTATTCATACATATTTTTTGTTTTTACAAAACAAGCTAAAACTCTTCAACATATATTTTCACAACTTACAGTGGGTACGTTGGTGTTAGATGCAGAACTGGGAAACAAGAAAATAGCAGATGATAAAGACCAGAATATATTGATAAAAAAAGAAAGAAAGAAGCTGTGACTACAAAGGAAACCAAGTTCAACAAAGAACTGAAAAAACAGCTGACTGACAGTTAGCTAATATAAACTAGGTGTGGCCAGGCAAACAAACAAGAATTACCTGAATGAAACAGGATGTAAGCCAATGGAACAGGAAACCAGGTCAAAGTTTAAAACATTATTAAGAGTAATGAGAAATGGCCACCAAAACTGTTAATCAATAATAATAATAATAATTAATATTATTATTATTGTTATTACCCCATGCTTTTGTGTTGCCTCCTTTACTTTGTACCTGGTACATATGTCATAACTACTGAATATGCACTTGGTATTAGCAGCGTACATAAGTACCAGATACAAAGAAAAGAAGCCAACATAAATACATGGGGTATAAAACCCCAAAATGTTACAATTCAATTCAAATAAAAAAAAATACTTTATTGATCCCATTAGATAATGTGGACTACTAAAAGACAAACATATAACCTGTCACCATCATTTGCAAAATTAAAACGTAGAGTGGTGTCATATTCAAGTGTTATCAAACAACACATGTAAATATTTAAAATAGAAAATGCTCATTTTTTTTTTCATTTGTTTGCCATTTTTCAGGCATGTTTTAAATGACTACAAATAGATAGTCAAAGTTAAGCTATCCTATGTTAGCTGTTTACACTCCTGTAATGGGAATCCAAATTATGATTGTTGGGTTCGAAAAGCAGGGTTTTTAAATGATGCCAGTTGCTTGGTTAATAACAAGCTAGGTGACTGAAAAGCACCTTCAGTTTAATGGAGCAACAGTACTGTCTGCAGATTTAACTTTAACTTTTACATAACAAAAATATAATCTGTTTGGATGGCATGAGAAAAATAAAACAATAGATTTCTTAACGTCAGATCTTAAGTAAACTCCATCTATGTCCAAATAAAATGTTTTTTTCTGAATAGATACTGAGTTGTCAACAAATCTTTATCAAGGGAAGTTGGGAGACATGTGATGTAGCGATAATGAGTAACATTTTCTCACTAGAATCTACATTCATTACTTCTGTTTAAATTGTTTTGAGCCAATTATTACTACACATAATAGATTGATTTTTGCATGTTGCTCTCAAAAGTGACCATACTGTTTTCTGTAAATTAAAAGAACAATCTATTATAAAGTTACACTTACCCAACTAAAAGTGAATCATGTATACCACATAACGTCCTGAACATAATTAGAATGAAAGTAAAATAACTTTTCTTTTTGACAATAAGTCATTCCGTTATATTTTATGTATTCAGAAATGTTTCAATGTAACTCACATGCTGCTTATTTTGCTGCTTACAAAGCAGAAGAGAGAGAAAGTAGCTGACACAAGGCCGCCCTCTGTCTGAAATAACATAAAAAGCGCCCTCTACTGTACATACTGTATTGAGTAGTTGCCAGTAAGTACAAGCCTGTGTTTGGTGTGTGTGTGTGTGTGTCTGCTTCTCTTCTTCATAATTTCAGTGAGTAGGAGGGCTGCCATTGGCACAGAAGGGGAACACAAGTTAATGAGCATATAATCACTAATGTGATTTACTAATGAATAAAGTCAATCAGGGACCAAGAAACAAAAGCCAGAGGATTGTTTCACACTAAATTTTCAACACAAAGAAGGCAGTACAGTAGCTTGAGCACTGGAGAATCAATGCCAAACATAAAAATAAACGGTAAAACAATAAATGCAGTGCAGAAAATACCCATAAATATATTCA
This sequence comes from Anablepsoides rubrolineatus, assembly GCA_031762495.1. NCBI lineage: Eukaryota > Metazoa > Chordata > Actinopteri > Cyprinodontiformes > Rivulidae > Anablepsoides > Anablepsoides rubrolineatus. The sequence continues at coordinate 18,628,892 of JARVGW010000564.1, read as the reverse complement.
ATAAAACATTATAATATCCCTTCCTTTTTCAGCAGTTATACATATACTATCTTGTATGGTAGAATGGTGCTAAAGCAGCTGATGTAGCACAGGAACATATAGGACATGGCCACATTTGCATTAAATTAATTAATGGCCACTCTCTGCACTTTATTTAAACTAAGTTTGACTGTGGCGACACGTACACTGTCCCTCCCTCTCTTCTCTCTGCCCGTCTTACGTTCATATTCGCCACCTAATTTTCTCTCGCACACATTGTTTCTCTGTCTCCTTCATGTGTGTTAGCCCAAGGCACAGCTCTGCCCCCCTAACCGATGTAAATGGAGAGAGTTAAAGAAGGCTTGGTGAGGGCTGACCTTGTTATATCAGGGGCAGCTCACCCCAATTAATCACAAGCTCCTCGCCCAGATGCTTCAAGCTAATAAACAGCAGCCTGAATCAAGAAGTCCCCCCGCAGTTGTACAGCCACTTCAATGGGTGCACAAAAAAAACGCTCATGATTAAAGCCCACCATGAATACAGAAAGGGCAAGTAGCACTTCTAACAATGCAGAGTTGTATGATAAGTTACTTGAAGGCAGATGAGAAGATTTTTTTTTCTTCTCCCCCACAATCATTTATACATTTTACTGCAAATTGCATGTCATATTACCCGTGAAATGAAATACCCTCAAAGATTTCAATTCTTTTTTTTTTGTTTAGTCATTTGCATTCATTTCTCATAGGCGGTGATACTTAGCAGGGATTTTAAGGATTAAGAGTACAAAAATATTTCACACATTTTAAAAGGATTATTTTTACAATGTGGAATATGTCAGTCTACTCTGGGATTAACGGGTTCTTCTCTGTGATTTTACCATTTAAAGAAACAAATCAGACCCAACTGAGTTGTGTGAAGAAATCACACAATATTGGGTTTGTCTCTCATTGCATGTTCACATCATCGTTACAGTGAATGCAACATAGTTTTTCTGTGACATTTTAAAAATAGCATCACCATATTACATTTTCTTTTATTAAAAAACAAACATATGCAATGTAATAAAAACCATACAGAATGTATTTTTAAATGGACATTGGATTCACATTAGCCCAAACTTTTGAATGTGTATCTGAATTTTGTGCCATAATTATCCTAATCTGACTTTCTAAATGAGTCAACATCTGGAGCCAAGGCAATCTTAACTGCTTCTATGTTATTGTTGGAAGAAAATAAATAAATAAAGCAAAGACAGGTCAAAATATATGGTAAATGGTAATTAGATGGAACTTATATAATGCTTTATCAAGTGGGATCTCAAAGTGCTTTACACTACAGTCATTCACCCATACACACAGAGTTGTAAAGTAACAAAGTACAAATACTTTATTACTGTACTTAAGTAGAAATTCTGGCTATCTACTTGAGTAATTATTTTTCACCCTACTTTTTACTTCTACTCCTTACATTTTTACACAATTATATGTACTTTCTAATTACATTTTTAAAAAAGGTAAGAAGTAGAAAGTTGTTACTCATATTTCATTATGGCTTGTTGTTAAAAAAATATTATCCTGATAAACTGTACCTCCTGGATAGAGTGAATTTAATTATGGTTGGATGAGAAGTTTACATTTAAATGATTCTGGTAATGTATTAGTTTGTAAACAATCCATCACACAAATAATGTCACACTCCAGCAGGACATAGCAGATATACTGTATGTAGCCTATAGTATGAAGATGTCTGTGGCATATATATATATTAGGGGTGCAACAATACGTATCGAACTGTTCAATACAGTGCTTTAGGTTCAATACGCACTTGTATCGAACATTACAGATTTTTTACATTTTGTTTATCAACTTGTCTTCTGAAGATGCTCTGTGTTGAAGGATCAGTGGATCTGTGTTCGACTACTCCACCTAGGCTTCATTGCCGAGTGCAGATCCACTGAGAAACTTCATTTAAAAACTGTACTTTTGAGGTTAAATAAATGTTCATAATTAATTTAAATAAATTACAAGTTAAAAAGGCAAGGAATTGTCTCTTTTTTGTATTGAAAAAATATGGATCCGTGAGACTAAAGTATTGAACCGAACCAAATTTTTTAACATTAACATTTTTATATGACATTAAAATTTTGGCCTTTTAGAAAAATGTTTTTTTTTTCAGGGTATCACCTCCCAATAAATGCCTAGCCACTCATTTTTACTCAATACTTTTAATACTTAAGTACATTTTATGTCAGAAATTTACTTTTGATACTTAAATACAAAATATATTAGATACTTTAAGACTTTTAAAACTCTTAGAGGAGAATTTAACTTTTACCAAAGTAATTTTATGACAAGATATTTGTACTTTTACTCAAGTATCACTTTGATGTACTTTATACAACACTGCATACACACACACTGACAGTGGCAAACCACACTGTAGCCACAGCAGCCCTGGGGCACACTGACAGAGGCAGGGCTGCCATGCAGGTGAAGCATCTTGCCCAAAGACACAACGACTGAAACGGTGGATCGAATCGGCAACCCTCCGGTTTCAGGATGACTCCCCTAACCCCTTCGCCACAGCTGTTATTATTAGATCGGTAAAGCAAGTATGACAGTAGACGAAGGATATAAGGTAATAGGGAAACAGATGGGAGGTGAAAGAGAGAGTGAAAATTTTGGCCAGGATCCCGGATACACCAGCTGTTGCTGTAACTTTACCCCATGTCCATTTTATTCTGTTATGTGTGTACTTTTTTATTTTATTTTACAATACTCTGTTTTCCAAACACACCAATGGGTAAATTAATATTGTAAAAATAACCTTAACAGTTTGTGATAATCATCAGGGTATATTTCTGTTTTCTTGAACTTTTTTTTTTTTTTGCTGTGACATTTTTGACAAGATTAAACCAGTAGGTAATAAAAGGCCAGACCAGATGCTGAGTTCAGAAGGAAACCCTACTTGGACACCATCCTCTACAAATATCTAAGAGTGTCGTCAGTAGTCTCAGCATCATTACCTCAGCATCATTACCTCGTCCTTTCATGCAACAGTTATCAGACAGCTGAGCAAATGGAAGAGTCCAAGTTCCTGCTGTTCTGACAGAATATTGTGTCTCTGATTCCTCTGCACCAGAACAATTACTCCACTGATGTATTTGATGATGAGCTGCAATCAGTTTGTGGTTACTGGTGTCATGATTAAGCCATGTGAAATTAAATAAACAATAGTTCACAGTGAAGTGAACACATTGTTGTGTACTATATAATAAATCTTAGACATTTCTTTTTCATTACTTTACAGTTATTTTCATGTCAGAACACACTGTACTCAGAAAGTGTATATATTTAAAACATTTCTTTATATAGCTATTGGTCTCTTAAATAATATTTGATATAAAATTCATGGTAATGATGCATTTTGTATTTTTTATTTTAGTTTCATTTTTGTTTTACCTCCAGCTTTATAAAGCCCGACTAGCATCCAGTGGTGGCTCCCACTGAATAACACTGGTCTATATAATTCAAATAAATTCAGTTTTATTAATGGAGTGCCATAAGTCACAACATAATCATCTCAAAACACTTTAAATAACAATTAATCTAAGGAAGCCAGCAGATTGCATTGAATCACTTCATCACAGTCTCCCATCCTGAGCAGCACATTGGTGACAGTGGAAAAGAAAACATCCCCTTTAACAGAAAAAAAAACAAAAACAAAACTCTAACATAATCAGGCTTGGGACGGGTGGCTGTCTGCATTAATATAAATACCCTTAAACATGCAGTAAACAGAGTTTCTTTTTTTCAGTCTAATTATGTAAATATTTCAGCTGATTTTGCTTTTTTAAAATTTTATTTTATTAAAATACAAAAAAAATGTCTTAGGGTTTCATGTCAGCATTCTTTATAAAGTTGGAACACTGTCCAGCTTCTTTCCATAAAGACATTTTCAGGAGAAACAAATACACTTATATATCTGGGAAGGATTTTCTGTTTTTTTTTTTTTTTTCTTTTTTCTCTTTTGTGAGTGGAAATAAATATTAGCTTTGGTCAATTACCTCCTACATTTCCTGTATACAAAGAAACAGCAAACAAACAAGAGAGAGCAAACAAAAAGCAAGCAGCTTAACATAAGGAAACCAAAGAAGTGCTTGCAATATTAATGAGGCACCTTAAACAAAGTGGATTGCTACCATTTGTGAAACGCATGTGTAGGTGGCTGCAAAGGTTTCAAGTTTGGGACAAACACTGACGTGTGCAGAGCACCTTTGTGCATTCCCCTTCTCTCTTTATTTCCCTCTCCCTCTCTCTCTCTTTCTTTCTTTTTTGTGTGTGTGTGTGTGTGTGTATCACATCAAAGTCTGAGGCCTTTTGGCTTGACTTACACTTCATCCAATTAGTCGGCAGTATCTCAGCGACCCTGAAGAATAGCCTGCTCTTTTCGAGGCTCCACCGTCACTTGATCTCAGGTAACACTATCTCCCCCCTAGCTTAGGAGACACTCACACATATGCCAGCATTTAAACATACACACACGCGCACACACACACACAATCACATGATACCTGCTGCACATAGTGTAATGATAAAACGAGGCAGGGAAAGGGAGTGGGCACAGACGTCAACAGCATTAGTGAAACAAAAACTCAAGAAGAAGGGGGGGGGGAGACGGCGAGGCAGGAAGCCAGGGACAAAATTGAAGGCTCACAATACAGCGGGCATTGTAACAAAATGAATTTGTCGCCCTATTGTTTGTAACAAAAGACCTAATTCAATCCGGGCCCTGTGTCACTTGTCTGTTGCTCCTTCTTGGCATGTTAAGTATGCTGTAAGATATGCTGATTCTCGCTGAGGCTGAATTATTTAGGTGGGTAAGAAACTGCTCCAGAACAAGGAGGACACAAAGCACCTAAATGTTGCGCGCACGGCACAGGTGTGTGCGCCTCTTGTTGAAACAACTGATCGCAAAACTCGATCTGACATCTACTGATGGTTAAATTACTCCTATAGAACAAATTGTGATGAAATGTAAACTTTTTTTTCTTTCAGCCACTATGACACAGCATTATAAGGCTCGCAAGGACGTACCGGTTGTCTGCATATTGGGAATCCAATTACTCAGCACCAATTTACACAGTGAGAGGATGCATTACTATTTCAATATTGAGATGTCAAATTACACACTGGGCCTCTAATGCACTCTGGCAATCATGATTGCCAGCAACAAAACTGTCAGAGGACGTTTTCACCCGGGAAAGGAAATCTGATTCGTCCAAATTATCTATCTCTGTCTTTTTTACCCTCTCTCTCATTTTGATCACAATTCCTTCAGTTATTCAGTGTCATTGTGTTTCTCCATTTGCTCTATATGTCGCTCTGGAGGGGTTTTGTTGCCCACATCTCCATGGTATGGCGATTGATGAGCAGGCCTCAGTGCTGTGACAGTTGACATTTACCATGAGACTCTCCTTGGCATGGCCACGGTGCCGGGCTTCACAGCAAACCAACAGAAAAGCAGATGCTGGCTGTGCCTTAGAACTGATTGAACAAAATGGTCTTGAATCAAAGTCAGTCTCAATTTCTTTGAAACCTCAAATCATCTATATTGTTACATAACAACTATTTGATTTTACCATGAAATGATTTTATTGATTTAAATTTGCTTCAATGCTTTGACTTGTTTTCATTTGTCCACAAAATTCTGCTGTTTCATGGTTGTTGTGGTTGATGGATTTTCTTTAGATTATTCCTTTTTTCTGTCTCTACAGTCCTCACTGTATTGCCGTCTTTGCACCTTCTGCTGATCGCTTCCATTTCTAAAGGTCTGAGCAGTGTTCATCTGGTAGAAAATCTGATAGGAGGGCTGATTTACTCAGAGGAGACTCACCCGGTGAACACAAAACAGAGATGGCTTCTGACATCTTGTGAAGTTGTTTCTGTCTCTCGGTAAACCTTTAGGGAGCGAGGGAGGACGGGGAGCAGCAGCGGCAGCACCAGGTACCATCAGGGCCGTCTATAACTTGCCAGCCGCTAAATCTTTAATGCAGGAGGCCCCCCACAAATGCATGGGCAGCATGGTGTTGTCACCCCGGCATATTTTATCACTGATCAAACATTAGTCGGCAGCTGTTGTAAACTTGTAGCTGTCTCGGTGGCAGTGGCGGTGACAGCCTCCGACACACTGCTGAGAGACTAAAGCCCAGCTGGCTGCTTGACTTACTTACAGTCTGGCTTTATGGGAAAAAAAAGAACAACAAAAAATAAATGAGCATTTCTTCTGTCTAATGCAACAACATTTCCCTCACCATCACTCATTTCCTTATTTGCTGCATCGTTCTTCCTCCTTTCCACCGCCCAGTCCCTTGCTTGTACTTCTCTGTCACATGCCTGTTTTTCACCCTTACTCCTTCTTTTCCTCCTCCTATTTTATTTCTGTGTTGTGCCTAATGCTTTCCCCAACTTCATGTTCGGTGCCCTCACAGTGTTACTGGAAACTCACATTGTGCATATTATATCAGGCAGCTGAACGTGGAAGGAAAAGAGAGAGAGAGAGAAGTAGGAAGAGCAAACATTGTACCTCAGGAGTCTTAGCAAGAAGCTAAAAGAAAAAAAAATGTAGAGAAGACATTTTGACAGCATAAAGAGAATAGGTGGGAACAAACTGTGACACTACAAACCCTAGATGTGTTTCTCTGTCACGGTTTGCTTTCAGAAGTGTTTGAAATGTGATTTTGAAAGATTTGGGGTCATTAGATATTATACCATATAATCTGGTCTGACCATATTTATCAGAGTGATTAACTATAAAAATGACCAACTCTCAGCTGCTGTTTTGATTAGTTAGTTGATTTTGTTTTTTCTCTGTGAAAAGGTTATAAATAACATTTTGCTTGCTTTAGTAGCTCTTTGAACAGCCTCAGTTTAAATATATACAATTTAAACTTGTCCAGATTAAATGAGCACATGCCTAATCTGAGAGTGGTAATGAACAAACTAGAAAAACAACTCAAACAAGTTGTTGTGGTTCATATAAACATTATTTTAGTAACCTTAACATTAATCCTATATTTATTATTATATCATTATTTGCATACAAATCTGTGGTTATGCAGATTTATTATATATATATATATTTTTTTTTTGGGGGGGGGGTAGCAGGGCTATTGTAGTAATTTTGACAAAAAAGATGGTATAATGATATACAGAGCTCTACAGTAATGAAGTGCATTTACTTTGTTACATTACATTTGCCAAGGTATTTTTTATTGTAATCTTTACTTTTTATTTCTTATACTCAAAACATAAAAAAATGTACTTTTACTTTACTTTAAAATTGAACACCTAATTACATGTTATAAATTTAAATATGACCAGAACTGATTATGAAAAGAGTTATTTTTGCACTCTAAAAAAGAAGTGTTAAATTTACTTAACATGTCAACTGGTTCCACAAAACCGAGTGGAGTAAATGTAGGGCAATTTGCATATTTACATTCATAGAAAATGTGTAAAATGCTTAGTTTAATTTAGATAAATTCAATACTTCATTTCTTAGAGTGTGCATAAAAATAATTTCACTTTCCAGATTATTGTGATTAGTTTTATAACTTTTATTTAAGAAATTTTCTTATCAAAAAAAAATATTTTTTTACAAGAGAGAGACATAAATTAAGACAAACAGTTTTTTTTCTTAAGACAGCAGCATTCCACTTTGGTGTGTGGCCTAATTGATTTAGCTGTTAGCTTGACAATCCGAATGGAAAATAAACTATTTTCTTAAACTAAGGTCATTCAAAGAGTTGTCTGCAACAGTTAAGGTATTAATTGCTCATCATCTTTCTATAGAACCTTTCAGCACTTGTAATAAATATATTAGCATGACAGTTGTCTAAATTAGACTCATTTGCAATAAGAGACACTATTTAATTGTTCATTTGTACACATGGCTTCTGAGTCAGAGTTATTGTTGTTTTATAAAAGAAAGTAGTTTTATTTAATGGGGAGAGATTGGTATATACATGTTTATGCCAAGTGAAACATTGTTCCAAGCAAATATATAAATATTTGATGGCTTCATTTATTATGTAAATTCTTCAACTGAATATTTCAGTAATTGGTTAGGACATGAGACACCCCCCTCTTGTCCTCTCACCATGTGTCTCTTTTGCACAAAGGCAGCGGTTGGACAGTTCACTAGTGGGAATTACCTTTTGGCTGGCACTAAATAATTTTTATTTCTAATTTATTTCATGACAACAGACACACGCAAAGGGATAGTCCCTTCAGCCAGCCAAGTGCCTTGTTGGCAATGATTGATTACCCAATATCTAATTAGCTGAGATCCAATCACTTATTATGCAGAGTGCAGGACAAACAAACTGAAGTCAACTGTCAGCCGATTGATTGATGACACTCCCAATCCTGCTTTTGTTTGCTCTAATGTCCTGATGCTTGTTACAACCACCAAAGCTTGGTCGGACAATGCAGTCTGTCATTCTGATGGGGAGTTGCCGGCCTCCTATCTTTCTTACCAACAAACCCTCATTTTTAGTGGTTGTGTGTGTTTGCAAGTGCCTGTGGCTTGTGCTTGGCTATATGCATCTCTTACTTTAGAGCTGTGTTTGTCCCTGTGAATATATTGCTGAAGACATCAGTGGGACTTGTCAAGTTGTTGACCCCATTAAAGGCAGGTTTCCTCTTTTCACCCTAAGGCCATGTTGGTTTTTAGCAAAGAGTGAAATTGGGCCCTTTATCATCAATAAAAAAAAAGAAATCCTGGGTGAAATCTTGTCCTGCATGTCATGTTTCTGTGCATTCCATGAGGTCGAACATTTTATTTTAACTTCCATTTAAACCAACAAAAAATTAAAGAAACATTTTTAAAAACCATGCAGAATTATACTTACACTTTTTAACAACCCATTTCCATCTAATGTTTTGTCTGTTGTTTTTGATCTTATACTAAAGAAAATCAAAAATACAACTTCAAAAATATTGTTCTGATAAATACACAAAAAAAATGTTACATTATGTTACACAAAAAACTTTTTCTGCATTTTATATTAAGTTTTTGCAAAACTTTAAAAATTGAATGAAAATATGTAACATATCTGTTGCACCATTAGAAGTGAGATTGCCCCTTAAAATGTAATGTAAATATATATAATCAACACAATAATAAGACATTTTATTATTATTATTATTTTAATTATCAACACAAGATTTAACATTTTAAAAAGTATTTCAATTTATTAATGAGAACAATCCCAAGTTGTTTTGTTTGCATTCTGTTTAAGGAATCAACATTTTATTTTTGGCTTGAGTGCTACCATATTAATATTAAATAAAGTAATATATCTAGTTGTACTCATGTACCATTATCACTTTTTAATACCTTAACAGTTTTATAAAACAAAGTAGTGCAACTTTGTCTCTTTTGCTCTTTATGATTGATTCTCAACAACATCCTTACTTTTTTTAACATCATTTATTGTATCAACATACACTTTACATTTAACATTCTTCTTTTTCTTTGATGAGCAAACAGCAGAGCGAAATGACAATTTGGCATCATTAAAAATGTATAGCGACCCTGGGGCCTTAGAGGTTCCCATTAGTAAATAGGGTTGAAAACTCACTCAAATGTGCACACATAGAGAGGGACTGTTGTGTGGGTGGGTTGAATTGAGGTGTGTGTGTATGTGTTGGGGGGGGGGGTTATCCAAAGCTGACATGTTCAAGGTTCAAGGATGAGGGCCTCTCAGATCCATCTGTAATTTATTGTGGGATATTCAGCAGTTGATCCCAGTGACAGTAGCCTCTGGCTTCGCTCATAAGAGCTGGAACGTCTCTTTCCTGACCTGAGACGTGTGTCTGTGTGAACACGACTGCGTTTACGTGTACATGTGTACTTTTCATGTGCAAATGTGTGGTCAGACAGAGACACAGCGAGGATGGAATTCTCTGACATCCATCAAACATCTGAAGACAGGTGCCCAGACAGTATTCATCAAAACTGTTTCCTAAAGAATTAATCATTAAATAATTAATTTGGTGGTTTACAGCCAGCAGTTAAAGGGGGCTTGTGCCTTCCTGCTGTTTAGAATTAGTCCTTGTCAGGATGCTAGATTGATATATTTATTATTTATCAGATTAATCATGGCTCGAGACATTAGGATCCAGTGTTGAGATCATACTTGCACTAGTGCATGGGGGGACAGAGGGAGAGAAAGCAGGTGGCAGCTGTGTGCAGTGATTACAGTGCAAGTTGGTCAAGGGTAGACTTAGACACCTGGAGACACACACACACACAATTACAGACACAAATAAGCACACAGTCTAAAGAAGGAGGGGCAGCTAGGACGTCTGTGTAGCCCCAAGCACTTCTTGTTTCCAAAGCCAGTGCAGTGAAGAGGAGGAGGAGGTGGGGGTGGGCAAAGATACAATTGATCCAACAGCTTTACAGAGGTCAGGGCAGATCCTGGGGTCATTTCTGTTCATGATAAATACTTGGAGAATTCCCTTGAGGCTGCCTTGAGACAATTTCATTTCAAAACAATATTTGTCTCGCTTACCTTCTCTTTACCCCAGAACCAGTCCTATTAAAATTCTAAGCTATATTTCAGCTTTTTTTTGTAGAAATTGAAACAATAACTGCAGAAAGTTGCATACTGTAATTGGCATTTAAAATTTCAAAAAAGGTTGAACAAAAACTGAGCTAAAAGCAAATGTTGAGTTGTCTAAAATTCAGGTTAGTGGTGTCAAAAAAAAAAATCAATTGCAACCACAATTGTTTTGATAAATGATCTGTGCTTTTACAGAACAGTAAAAAAAATAACAAAAGTTCCACAAACAAATGTTTATCAACTCCATTCAGCATAAAATTAGCCATGAAAGTAGTCAATAAAGAAAAAAAAACTAAATACTTATACTTGGAATTTTAAAGAAAAGTGATTGGTTATACAAATAAAACAATAAAAATTCCCAGAAATATCAATTGAGACTTCCATGTACACACTAATAAATGCAGGGAATTAAAATGGTTTGCTTAAAAAAATAGTGACAATGTAAGAACCTGTTTACAATGTTAAAGGTAACCTAATATGGAGACTATACAAAACATGCTCATGTGATTTAATTCACAAAATTAATCTCAGATAATTAAATTTCACCTTTTCAGTTCTGTCTGTTCTCTTCAGAACGTGATGTTTTGCACAAGTTCTTTATGGAAACCCTCCCAACCTTTTGTTTATGTTAACTCTGCCCTCTGCCAGAAGTTTACTTTCAGTTTTCTTTGTAGAAAGTACTATTTTTCCAAAGTAGTCCATGGTGAACTTATTTACAAAAACTACAACTTATTTTGTTAATATTGTAAGAACATTGCCATCAAAAATAAAAATAAAATTAAGCCATACATCTCAGTTCTCCATGGAACTATCCTGTGAAGAAGTGGGCGGAACAAGTCTCTGCTTGGGTTACCAGGAGACGGGCTGGGCTTAGGTTGGGGTGGGTTGGAGTACTGTTTGTGACATCACAAACAGCGGTGTTTGAAAACAGGTCATTTCAAGACACCGAAAAATACATTTACTTATAGTAAATGTGTCTGTGCATGTTTTTGGTGCTTGGGTTGTTTTTAGAAGCAGTACAGACCCAAATGTAAGTTAAAAAAACTGGAAAAAAGTGAATTTTGCATATTAGGTCCTCTTTAATATTTTCACAGATGATCTTTTTTGTTTGTTTGTTTAAAATGCATGGCTGGTGGGAGTTGAATGTATCATGCCACTGATCAGCTTGGTCTGGCATTAGTTGGGGCAGCTGTGGCAGAGTGGTTAGGGGAGTTGTGAACTGGAATGTCACCGGTTTGATCCCCCGTCCAGCTGTCTCAGTTGTTGTGTCCTTCGGCAAAACACTTAACCCCAATGCCTCTGATGTGTGTCCCATCAGTGTATGAATGTGATTGGCACTGATTAGTCTCCATAGTGTCATGCAACAGTGACAACATATATTACATAATTTTACAAATAAAGTACTAAAATTATTTTATTTTTCAAATGGTAAATATGGGATAAAGACTGTATCCTTTAGGGATTTTTTTTAAGTTGATTCTGCCCACATAGCAGACAGGTGTGGGCCAGAACTGGTGTCAAGCTGGGACTGTTGACTAACAAGTAAGTGATTAAAAATATCATAATAGGTGTTTACACATTTGCTGCTGCACAATCATTTGTACTGTTATTATTCACTGTCATTCAACTGAACAA
>JARVGW010000564.1:18582877-18597465 GCA_031762495.1 Anablepsoides rubrolineatus | reverse complement strand
TCTCTCTCTCTCTCTCTCTCTCTCTCTCTCTCTCTCTCTCTCTCTCTCTCTCTCTCTCTCTCACACACACACACACCCACACAAACACATTGACCCCCCTTAGACCTACATGGATAACACGGCAAAAACAAATAGTCATGTCTGCCCTCTAGTTGCCACTAAGTCAAAGTTAAAAGACAGAACACAAAGAAGGGAGGTTTTATTGCCCTGTGTACTACAGGTAATGATTCATTCTATTTGAAAATCATTTAAAAACATTTCAAACTGTTTAATATCATAATTCTCTAAAAGAGCATCATAAATCACTGTGAGTGATTTGCATGATATAAAGAATTTCACTGGATATATTTATATGTCTCATCCAGGTGTTCATCATTTTACAAAGGTACAAGTTCTACAGATCCTAGTTTCTACTTCTCTGTTCATTACAACCTAATCTGTTGTGAGAACATAGGAAAAAAAAAAAAGAAAAAAACGTAGAGTGAGAAGGAGGAAGATTAAGCCATTGAAGCTCTGGGGGTGCTTCCTACGCTTCGCTGATTCCTTTCAGGCCAATTTAAACACTGTTTGTTTATTAGTGTCTCTTGCTCGGCATTAGCAGCCTAGCTTATCTCGGCACACACACAGAATGGCACAATACGGCACTGTTCAAAGCCTGACTATAACCCTGTGTGTGGGTGTGGGTGTGTAGGAGCTCAGTTGTTCATGATGCTCTGACTTTGTCTAAGTAGTGAAAGACCATGCGAGACACGAATTATTGGACATTGATGCTCTTATACTTGGTGTAAACATGCTCAGCACACCCAGTCTCTACACAGCGTCTGTGGCACTGACAAAAGACTTAAAGGTGCACAGAGGAGATTTGGTTTAAACTAATCTCCCATCACTGTTTACCATATGTGCATGGGCATATCACCTGCTCCTGCCATTGTTTGAGAAATACCTATGGTAACTATGTCTGATTATGATCATTGTTCATTGTAATCCTTCTCTCTCTCTCTCTCTTTCTCTCTGACCCACAGCACCGCAAGCATATTTGTTTTAAAACTCTTTCTCTGCAATGTCGAAAGCCTGTTTGTCTATCTGCACTTTTTCTTGTCTCTATTTTCTTTAATCCATTTAGTGTTGTTTGCACCTTTTTTCCCTACCCTTTTAAAGCTTGTTGCTTTTGTAAAATCATAAACACAATATCTCTCATAAATGGTGTTCCTGAAGCTGATCTCCTTGGATGTGGCCACTGCAAGGCAGTGTTGTGTATGAAATAATTGCAGCATGTAAGAAAGAGGCAGCTACTTGATGCTATGAGAAGCAAACGCCACATTCCTTAATCACTATAACCAAATAATGTTGATTAAAACATGGTCTTTAATGTGTTTTATTTAGTCATGTCATTTAACTTCCCATTGTGAGAAAAAAATTGAAGCATTATTATTACTTTGTATTAAGGCTATACTTTTATATTTGTTTGTGAGTAGGAACCGGTTTCAAACAAGGTTAACTGATATGCTGCATTTTCTACTAAAGTGGTGTGATACCTTAATCAAAATACACCTTTTGCCATTTTCATAGTTTTTTTTGTTATCTTATTTAGTTGTGAGCAGTAGGAATATTTGAAAAATACCATTAAATGTTCTTAAACAAAAAATACTACATTTGCATATAATATGGGAATGCTACAATAAAATATTCAACAAATAAATTTACCTATATAAACTAATAAGGTTTTATGATGTGTTATTACATCCTAAAATACATATGATATTAGCAGAAAAAGTTAGCAACTCAAAGAACAGAAAAACATAAAACCTAAACATAGTTTTGCAGATTGTTGACAAATTCACACTCAATCACCAGCTCTTATTTTTATTTTTACTGTTTGGTAAGTTATAGATTGGATTCACGGAGCCATAATGAACTGTGTGATAATTTCCCTTCTTTTCCATTATGAAATACCCTAAGTATTACATGAGACATTTTACTAACACTATGGACAAACACGTGCATGCACACACACAACATGGGCAAAAATTTGGTTGATTGATACAGTACATGCAATTGCACATGTTTTTATGATTGCATAAGATGTAATAAAATTCTTCAACGCATTTTGTAATACTTGCAGCCGCATTATGTAACAACGCATTTTGCGGCAATCGTTACAAAATGTGGTGGAGTAATAACCTTGTGCATTATGTAATAAACAATCAAAAACAATATTTCTGTTCATCCCAATCAATATACTTGTAATAACTGTCATGTTGCAAATACTACATAATGAAATATTTATAACTTTGGTCAATAAACACAGAACTTCTCATTATTTATTTGCATTTTCAGATTTGCTGTCCTGATCCCTGTTACAGAAATGATCACACTGTGTAGACTCTTCCCAAAATATATCTAAAAGTTAGTTGTACACATGTCAACCCCTTCAGACGTTTACCTGTATAATAAGCCTTCAAAATATGTAATTTTTGTAAAATAAATCTGTATTAATCACAAGCAGGCGGGGGTGCAGGTGGATCTATATTGAAATATATTGATTAGGATTAACAGAAATACTGGTTTTATAATAAAATTAAAAATATTTAATATAATAATATAATAATAAACATAATAATATATTTAATATTTTAAAAATTGCTCAATTTATTGTATTTTATTAAGGTTCTGTGGATTGATTTTGAATAATTAATATCTTAGTTGTAGATAGTTCTTTCAATAACTTAGTTTAGAGAATAAATAATTCTGACTGAAATGGTAAGCTAATCAAAGTAGAGTCAGACCAACATGGATGGATGCCATGATTTTCAATCATCGCCTGTCTCAAATACATCCTACTGGTGAATGCAAACAGCATTTTGTAAACTTTATAATGTCTAAAACTTTGCTGATTGATTCCCGTAGAAAGCAACCATCATAGCTCTCCTGAACTGCACCAGAAGTGCTACAACTAGATGCTGCTGCTACTATTTGGGATTGATAATAATCAAAGCCTTTTAACGCAAAATTTATAGTGATGTAAAGGTTTATAAAATTGTGTATGCATGTACCTTCTGCTAATTTTTGAGAATTAATTTATTTACAAAGGCAGCAATCCGTTTTGGCCTCTCTCTGGCATAACTATTAGTTTGTCAGAGCTGTCAAATGTAACCGATTGTTTTTCTAAACTGAGTTTTTTCAGAGTTGTCTGCAACAGGTAAGCTAATAGATGTTCTTAGCCTTTCCAGTAATCCCCCACTTCAAAAGATGAAAGCTTCTGCTTTTGATGTAAATATTCAAATAAATACTAAAAATACAAATGTCTCAAATCTTAAATAACTTCCTGACAAACTTGTCCTCTATTCGTTTCACACTACAAATCATCATTTCGTTTTCTGGCAATAAAACAAAAGCAAATTACAGAAATGTTTCCAATCTAACTTTTGTTGGTGATTATTGTGTGTTATAAAAGTGGATTAATGTCCAGGGGGGTGATAAAGGGAAGAAACCGCTTGTAGCACACGTGTCAAAAGCCATCTCTGTAGAATCTGAGAGATCTTCATTGTGTGAGTGAAGACAACATCCATCAATGTTGCATGAAAATAATTTGCCAGCTTTATTCAATCTACATACGTCTTTGCCCCCCCTCTTTGCTTTACCTCCAAAACTCACTCAGATGAGACGCCTTGAGATTGTTATCTGGCCCTTGCCTTTGTATGAAAATCAAATTGGGAATTGCTTTTTTTTTCTCTCTCTCTCTCTCCCCCTCATTCACTTCCATGCAAACAAAGAAGTTGTTTTCTTATTTTCATGTAAATGTCTATTTTATAGGAGACGACAAGTGTAATCAATCTTCCTCGAGACAAGGTAGGAGGGCCTGCCGACGGGAGGATTATTGGTGCTTAGTAGCCTGGGGATCATAAAACAAGGAAATTGAAAGTGATATTTAATTGACACTGCCATTTCCACTGCGCGGCGACGTCTCGTTCCCTCCCTTCACCCATCCGCGTCTCTACCGCATGCCGGGCCCATCTCGCTTGCCGCAGGTGAAGCATGGGGAGGAACGAACTCGCCGGAGAAAATTTCCTTTCAAACCCTCCTCCAGAACTCGGAGAGTGAGCTGTCAATCTCCCAAACACAGCGCTGTGAAGGAGACAAGGGAGGAGAAAGTTTTATGCTGACAAAAATAGATTTCAAAATGTCACCTCATCAGATTGGGGCACCGTACTCTACTGAAGTGGAACACGGTCAACGATGTGTATGTGAATAAATAACCTACCTGTTTTATTCAGCTTTGGCTTGCACACAATAACAAAGACTCAAAGTGCTGTGGGTCTACGCTGTAAATGCATCGCCTCCTTTCGTTTAAATTGGAAATCCCCAACGGCCTAAATCATGCTTTTTGAATTGGTAAAACTGCATTTGCTACAATTTGTTTCTTAAAATGTGGTGCACTAATCAAATAATTCTATTTTTTCTTTTCATTTTAGGCATGTTTTTTTCTCAATTTTCACAGTCAATTTTTTTTTTTTACCACATAACTATAAATGACCCAGCCATCATTAGCATGCAACTGAGAAGCTCTGATTACACTGAGAAATTAGGAAGACAGATAAAAATCTTCAGGAGAATCACTGCCTCTGAAAGTGTCGCTGAAATGCAAAGTGACACTGTCTAATTAGAGTCACCTAATGAGATCAGTAGGTGTCTCTGACAGATCCAGACTTGTACTCCTGATCCTTGCCTTTTTTGACACTATCTGAACAGACCTTTGGGTCTCAGTGTGTTCCTTATTTTAAACTTATCGTGACTATGAACAAGCCTCAACCATACCCCACTAAAAAAAACATCCATTGCTGTCTCTAGTAAAGCTCCAAGATCTCTTGTGTCAAACTACTCTGTTTTCAGCAGGGCAAACTGGTCTTGAACCTCTGCTCAAGGTTTTTTGGTGTAAAACCTGCTGCACAAAGTTCAACAGAAGTAAGCCAAAATGCTGTTGTGTCTAGAGGTAACCCAGAAAATTGAAAAGATTGTTGCAAAAGAAGACTGCGTTCAACTGAAACAAGACTATTAGGTTCTAGTCTGAACCACCTGTTAGGTTAAAGCATAACAGACATTTCTAGTTCAGTGGTAGGTAAAAGTAGGAAAAGTCTGAAAGAAACTTCACATGAAAGGGTTATTTTTTATGTATGTTAGGGAAGAACAAAAATACAACCCCTGGTAAAAAGTATGGTATCACCAGTCTTGGATGAGCACGCATTCAGACATTTCATTCTGTAAAATAAACTCAGATCAAAAACATGATACAATAATAAGGTCATTCCAAAGTGCAACTTGTTGGCTTTCAGGAACACTCAAAGAAATGAAGAGAAAACATTGTGGAAGTCAGTGAATGTTACTTTTATTGATCAAGTACAGGGAAAAAATAAACAATAACATACTGAGAAATGCTTATGAGTTTTTTTATGATGGAGTATTAGGGCCAGGCTATGACTTTTATTTTATTTTTTTTATTACAATAATATTGTCATAATATTACAGGAATAAGGTAATAAAGTTTCAAGTCTGGTCAACCCACTCCCAACTCGTCACATATTGACACTTTTCCAAGGTTCCCTCTGCGTCCGGTTGCGTAAGTTATTGATGAGATGGGGCGGAATCTGTTGTCATAATTTCAGAAATTGCAGTAAATGCACAAATCTAAACGTCCCAAAGCCTAAAATTACCTTTATTCACTCTAGACATCCTGTCCCTGACCCTAGTACCTTAAATCAACCATCAACCCTGATCCCTAAAATTAACCATTTTTAGAAAGTGTAGGAGATTCACGTCAACTACGTGTCCCAAAGCCTAGAATTACCTAATATTCGCCTTAGACATCATATCCCTGACCCCACAACCTAAAATTAACCATGAACCTTTGTCCCCAATATTAACCACAAACTCCAAACTCAAAGACCCCTATTATTTGCATCCCGACGCGTCAAAATAAGATGCAGATGGAACCTTGGAAAAGCGTCAATATGTGACGAGTTGGGAGTTAGAATATGTTGGTCTGGTGGTCTGACACTCTGATACTCCTTCGTAGTATTTGTCAATAATAATACATAAAACAGAATGTATCAAAACTAAAACCTTTTTTATAATATTGTTAACTGAGAAAATACTTAATATTTGTTAAGTCATTATAAAGTGAAGCTCCTATCTTAATTTTTCTTAGTGACAGCCTCATCTCCTCATCTTCCAATTGTACCTTTTAACCCCTTAGCAGTCGCCCCTGAAATTCCTTAAAAGCTTTTTGACTTTTTTTTTTTATTTTATGTCAGGGTGTCATCCTAAAGGTAAGAACCAGAGGAAGTTGTCTGACACCCTGCTTTTTAAAATAAAACTAAAAGCCCCCAGTATCTGGAAATATTTAAATGTCCCTACCAGTGGAACAATTAAAATAAATCTGGACATGATTCTCCCTGGCATGGAAGGGCAAAACTCAAGTTGTGCAGAGTTGCAGGTATTTTTGTTTCTCTCTGAACATGAAAAAATAGTAGATGAATCTGAGAGTTCTAAACAACAAAATGACCAACTAAAACTCATTTATTACAGCTCAGTTCAGGAAGTGTGATGCTGTATTCTGTAACTAGATTATGTACATTTTTTTAGGCCCTGTGATACAAACACAGACCTAAACCTTGACTTTTTATGCAGCTGTTGCCTTTGGGATGGGTTCTGTAGCAATCCGAGCAAGCCAAAGTATTTGTTTTGCTGTGTTTTCAGCACTTCACATTTATATGCCTATTCCACGGCAACAGCAACCGTGCCTGTCTGACTGACAAGCTGTATTTAAGGAGCTCACTGGTGACCAGCAGAGGCTTTAGGCAGGCTTTGGGGACAGGTAGCAATTGGTGTCAAGGAGAGGCCAAACAGCGATGATTTATGGGCAGGAAGATTTGACTGGTGAGGATCTGTGGCTGCCACAATCACCTTAACTGCTAAGTTCAAACTGACTGCATGTTATTCCAATTGCTGCTGCCACAGCCTCTTTCTTGTAGATGCACAAACACACACTCACACACACACAGAACCCTATTCTTTACAAGCACTATTCATGTTTGAGTGGTTGGGCCTCTGCGTCTGTGGCCTGCCTTGTCCACTTAAAAGGGCATTAATCAACAGCTACTTTATAAATCAGGAGATCCTCGCAGTCTCAAAGCGATTATGAGGTCAGGGCTCTGCAGAAGTACTTAACCAATTCCCAAACCAACCCGGACTTGATATATTTTGCTTCCTCGCAGCTAGGTGATTCATCATCATTCTACCACTGAGGCGTAATGGAACAGGCAGGGAGGGGAGGACTGAATGTTAAACAAAGATATAGATGATGAGAAAAAAAACAACGGAAAAAAAAGGCAAGAAAGGAAGTAAAGGAAGAAGATCAAGCAGTAAAGTCGTCCATTTTTTTAAACCCCTCTCTCCCATCACTGTCTCTATTATGCTGTTCCTGCTATGCTCAAATCCCTGGACACTTTTAGAGCACTTAACGCCGGCCAGGCCCATTCATCCTGGGCTATATACCACATTTTTCTCCAGCCAAAGAAAAGACAAATGCCTGGAAGATGTGGCTGCTGTTGTTAATGTAGCAGAGCTGTAGGCCTTGTGGAAAAAGGCAGCACTTTTGGCCTCTGTTAGGTCTAACGGTAGCAAGGAGGAAGGTTTATGGAAGCTGTATGGAAGAATAAGCACAGTGAAGCTAAAAATAAAGAAGTTAAATAAAACTAAATGGAAAAACACCAATAAGGAAAAGAAGGAGTGAGATTCAGCAATCAGGTAATCAGAAAGCTGGTGGAAATAAGAAAATATGGAGAAAAAAGAAAAAAAATGAAGCATTGCATAAATCCCAGTTGATATCATGGTGAAGGCTTTTGTGAGCAAGAGACAAAGCAAAAAGAGAGCCCGAGGTTAAAGCCCTGAGTGTAATTTTTAATTTATGAACACAAACAAATAGCATGAACTGAAGCTCATAAGCAAATCTACACCATCTACAGATCCACATAAATGATTCCAGACATTTTCATTTACAATAGGGAAAACGTCAGAATCATTGTTGTGCAAAAGCAAAATAATAAGGAAGGGGAACTTGAGGAAAATGACAAAAAAATAAGTCATTTTTTATTATTTGCAGGAGAATCAAGAGCAGAAGAAAAATTAAAGGAGAAACAAAATGGCACAGAATTATAAGTGGAAGGAACAACTTCCAGAGACAGATGCTTGATCTGGTTTTGACCAAGAATGAAGAAAAACTAGATGTAAAATGGAGGAGACAGTTTCCATTACTGTTGGCAACAGCTAGAGAACAATTTGCTGAAGCTGAGAAAATTGAGATTTAAAAAGTGAAATGACGTTTAATATTTCCCCGTTGTTGTTTCCTTTTAGCAGACAAGGCAGGTGCACCCTGCGGGGTGGAATGAGGGGCGGGAGTGTAGAAAAGAAGAAGTTTCTCAGAAATCACAACAAATATGAAGAGATATGCTGTGTAATGTGGGAAGCTGTAACTACTTGTGAAAAACATATCTTAATCTTTATCTCTAATCTTTTTATTTTTTTTAATTTGTTTTCCCCCAATAATGAATTAGTCAAAGGTTGGCTCAGGTACATTGGTGGTCAGTGGCTTAGTCTTCTGATCTTGAGGTTTTAAGTACAAGCCTGGTTGTCTTAAGAAGGTAAGGTAATAAGGTTTCATGAGAGTTTGCTTCCCGGAAGAAGGGAACAGCCAAAAGAGTAAAACTCGATGCAAACTGTCACTGATGTAACCCGTCGCATGTGCAGAGTAAAAATGGCAAAAAAATAGCAAATCTTGATCTGCCCATTGCAGATCGATCGCAATCTACATACAAACGCTCAGAGTATGTGTTGGCACATACTTAGATCTACTTACAAAAAAAAAAAAAAAATTCCATACTGAGCTATTGTAATTTTTATGCAATGTAAGGTTCGGCTACGGTGGCAGCCATCTTGGATCACATGACCTTGCAAATGTCACTGGGGCTTGGATATTTGTGTCCAACTGTTAGCAGTTTAGTTGGAATCATCACAGGCATTCATTAATTAAATAGCCTCATATGGTAAAAGAACAGATGGACAAACGTATTGATGGATGGATAGACGGATGGAGAGCATTTCTATGTCTCCCGCCTCAGCAGGGGACAAAAATGACAAACAACTAGTGATTCTGAAATATAGATACCACCAATACCAGAACTTTATGCTCTAGAATTGATAGTAAAATCAAAACATTGATACTTTGATACTTCAGTCGTTTAAGGTAATGTATAACAATGTTCAGTAAAACAGGGGAAATTAAGTTAACTATTGCATTTTTTTTTTAATAATATGCAGTAGGGAGGAACTACTTTTTCCTCCTCTTGGATAGCCAAGCGACAAGTGCTCAGTCAGTCACTTGATCTGTAGCTATTACACAATCAGTATTCTCATGTTACCATGTTTATGTAACCTAAAACTTGAAGTTTTTGTTTTTAACATAGTTCTTGATAATTAAACAATAATTTATTTATTGGTTTTCTTACTTTACTTAAACCATTTTATTTAAAACACCATGTGCACAAATTTTGTATGAATGTGTCTGTTTGTTTTTTCTGTAGCATTAGCTCGGCAGTATTATAAATAAGGAGGCTACATTAATATACTTCTGAGATTTTTTTGTGGTTTGTTTTCTTGTTTTCTTTTTGAAGCAGTGATTTGAAACATGCAACCTTTTTTTTTATAGATTTACCAAAAACATTAGGTGTGTTTGTGCAAAGAATCTGATCAATATTGCCAATACCAGTTTACTTTGTATTAGAATCGGAAAGTAAATCAGCGATATTGAACATTAACAGCAACATAGTTTAACTAAAAGTTGACATAAACTAATAATTAAGTCAGATTTGTGTTTTATTTATTTATTTAATTTAACAAATATAAGTTTTCATCAGAGCTATATGAACCCTTTATAACCCTTGTGCTCAACCTAGATTATGAGCAATCAACAATGGAGTTTTATCTTTGACATATATAATTTATGAAAAATAAAGTACTGGGCTTGCTGTTATTAATACCTCGTCACAGGCTCCAATAGAGCAGAGAATCGCAGGCAATGAGTGATTATGTTTCACATTGAGTGCGTAATTTTGCAGAGACTTGCAGAGAGACTTAGTGAAAGTGGAAGGTAGACTAAATGTAAAACAGCACTTGTTTTTACATGGATTCAGTACATTATAAAACATGGTAAATTTCCTTTCAAGAGTTTTATTTTATTTTTTTACCCATTCATTTTTTTTCATGACTTTTGGCTTTGTCTTTGAAAGCTTTAATCTATTAGTACAGTTGACAAACAGCATGCATTCTATGAGAAAATAATTTAATATTGCAATGAGGCAAGTTATTGGGGGATGCAATATATTTAAAATTGATAAATGAGGACAGCAAGCTTATTTAAGTTATTTCATTCAATTTATCACCAAGAACATGTGGTGCCATATAATAATGTCACCACCTATCAGTGAAACAAGACTTTTTTTGTCATATTATTTACATTTTTTATATATTTGGGTGAGCTTTGTAATGCAAATACCTACAAAGTCTCATTTTAAAATTGCAAGACAGAAAAACACACGCACACACACATACAAAACTTCAGCAGATAAACACAGCGTACATACGTAGTATGTGTATCTTTTTTTATAATTCCTTTGCTTAGCAAGAATTTATAATGTGTTCACATGAAAAGCAATAAATCAATGTGAAAATGAAATGCATTACAATGCAAGTGAAGCTTGACAAGACTAATTCAGTTAGTATAAACATTGAAAGCTCAACTGTTTGACATTACATAACTACTAAATAAAAAAAAATAGTAAATGCTTTCCTTTCCAGGTTCTCACATTATTATTATTTTTTTTAATCATCATTTTCTCCCTCTTTTTATTGGTCCTCTTCTATCTATCTGTGCTACATCCAAATTTAAAGTTGTCTGATCATGAATTGTTGAAGTGCAATGACTTGTCGCCTTCACTTTCACTCAGTGGTCGTAGTAACGTAGCAAGAGCAGATTACAAAATCTGCCACACTACCCCAACCGGTCTCAGCATACCATTAGCATATATATGAGATTTGAGACATTTTCTAATATTCACCAGCAGGACTCATCTGTCATGGCCTGGTGATGAATTATCAAATGCTTGTTTGGCTGTGAGCGAGGGGAAAAAGTGGCAGTATGACTCGCCTCCTTGCTTCCTTAACCTTTACCATAACTATGTTTAAAACACTAAAAGCAGCTGCCTAAAACTCTGATTACAATTAAATGATAAAATGTTGCTTACAGCTTTAATAAGTATTAAAGACACAGTTCTGATTTTTTGGGCTTCTGTGGAAAGTTTATGAGCATCTAATATCTTACCTGTTGTAGATATATCTTTCGACAACCACAGCTTTGAGAAAAAGTGGTAAATTTCAATCAGGCCGACACAGAGGTGTAGAGCAAAACCAGAATCAGGAAGATAAACTATTTGCTGTGCCGTATGCTATCAGAAACAAGCCTTATCATACTAATAAATAAATTGAGGTAAAATAAAACAATAGTATTGTTTAACACACACGCAGGTTGCAGGTTTACATTTTTATTATTATTAATATTATTTTTTTTTTATATATGTTTGATCATTGGAAATAAGGACACCTGTCATTTTGCAGGAGAAAAAATAATCATATTCCTTTTTAAAAAAAAAACTATTTAAGTTGCAGGAAAGTATATAATCACAGTTGTCTGAGGTTTACCTTCATACATCTGCACACTGTACATGACAGTTAGGATAGAGATCTGGACTTCTTACAGGCCACTCACATATTTACACTCTGCCTCAGGCTGAACAAGATTTGGCATTGTCCTGCTGAAATAATCAGACTTTACAGGACGGGATATGACCCTGTTTGCAGTACTTTTTATCAGCTTTTCAGTACATATTTGAGTCAACAGTACACATATGCATATCTAGCATGCTATGACCACTGATGACCTTAATTAGTTTTACATACTGAGTTTTCAGAGTTTGTTTGTTTACAGTTTTTTGTTTCCCCATGACTAAGCTAAAGAATGGACAGGTGAGTAGAAGACATATGTTCACTATCGGTATGTACCCAGTCCGTAAGTGGCTTTTTTGTTGTGAAAGTACTAAATATTATACATTAAATCAAATGATCATTTATTAGGAATATAAACTGACCTGAATACAACAACAAAAAAATGTTGCAGTAGTTTATTTGATTTTTTTTTTACAAGTATTAAACAATATTGGTATGTGTTTTTTTGTGTTCCATACCTTTTTTTTAATAGTTGATTATGAATAAGTATAGTTGAATTGAATAAAAATCAGAGGTGGACTTTAAATGCGTTCAGAAACCATGAACAATGTTTTTTGTTTCTTCTTCTTTGTTGTATTTAGATTTAGTACAAGCGCACAAAAAATGTAACAGCCACTATGTTAAAAGTTGAAGATATAACTTTATAAATATTAATTTTCCATGGAAACCATTGATGTGGAAATCACTTTGGCATGTATCACTCAAATAAACACAGTGGACAACAAAAGTGTTATTCCCTGGCTGGTGTATGTTGTGCATCTAGTGTTATTTATTGTGCATAAAGAAAAAAAAAGTTCAATTACAACCTCCACCATGTATAATTTACCTTGAGGGAGTTTAGCTACCGCATCTCATGGCTTGACCAGAGAGATGTAAGACTTTATATTCCAACTCTTTGCAAATATCCCATGTGTTAATTAAATGAGTAAAAAGTGCAGTGGCCTGTGTCTTAAATTAATTGCTTTCTATTAGATTACATTATTGTAGATAGAACAGAGCGTATTATTAACACTGTTGTACATTCTCCTACATTCAATTTCCTCGAACATTATTATGGAGAGAAATCTCTCACTCCTCCTAGTGTCGTCTTTTTTTCTCTCTTCCTTCTCGAGATTATTCCAAATTTTCTGTCATGGTGCATTCTGCTCAGTTAATTAAAGGGGACTAACGTGCAGTGGCCTGTATCCTATTGACATCGAATCCATAACTTAGCGAGAAAAAAACATTTACATTAATTTGCCATTAATACCTTCTGTACAAACTTTTCATTTCCCCGCTAAGTATGTTGTTATGCAATGGCTGTTATTTGCCCGTAAGACAAGAAGGTGAGGGGTCTACGAGGCCGACAAAAAAAAAATAAAAAAATGGAAGCCAATGTTAATTAACTTAAATAAAAGTGCACCAGGGTGTGTCTTTGAAAACAGCTTTGGGTAATAAAAATATAGCCAACAATCTCTTCATCTTCTTTCTTTCAATTCAGTTTTGAATGCTATTACACAAGGTAATGGAGTTTGGGAATGGGAACTTCTTGATAGCTGTCAGAGAGAGAGTGTGGGAGCGGCTAGAGAATGCCTTGTATTTCTTCCTTTTTTTTAATAAAACAACTAAGCTCAGCAGTCTGTATCCTATCTCAGCTATTGCATCTATTGGATTGGATTATTTTACATTTTGATTGAAATGATGTCCGTGCCAGATAAAAGCACAGACCCCAGCTGTTGTAATTGAATCAGGGTGGAGTTGTTTATTCGGTTGATCTACAGCGGTGATTTGCTTGTCCCAACACCCAATGCATAAAAGATCTACTCTTGTTTAACACACCACTGATTAGATCTGTTTAAAATGGCGAAACAAGAGGCGTCCGTGTCCAGAGATGGGCAGGCATAAAGATAATGCATATAACAACGCACAGAGAGGTGGGGAGGAACGGAGAGCAGCAGCAGATACAAAGGGTCTACTCAGTCTACTCAGCTCTTTTCATGATAATGTGTGCGTGAGTGTGTGTGTGTGAGAGTGTGTGTGTGTGTGTGTGTGAAAGAGAGAGAGAGACTGTGTGAGTGCATAAGAGCCTGAATGTTGAAGATGCACCATCTGCTTACCTTTCCATGTGTGACAAAACTTTCAATAAATACATTCTGCATGACACAGATTCACAGACCTCAAATAACAATTTAAAACCAACAGAACATAAAAGAAAATAGGAGATCTCATTTTTGACTTAATTATTTTTGCATAGTTTACATCAAAACAAACAAATAAACAAAGGCAATGTTCTCACAACTTTTATTTTAGATGAAACCATCAGATGTGATATAATATTGTAATATATGTTGGGTGAAAATTACCTTAAAAAAATTGTTGTTCCACAAGGTTCTGTTGGTGGCCCATTGCTTTTTTCCCAGCTAAACAAAGCGAGCAACAAATGGAGACGTCATCAGTTGCACAATTTTGTTTTTTGTTTTAAGGTCCTCAGCTATATTATTTTGGCAACATTGGTAAAACTATTACCTGATTTTAAAATAGTTGAATTTTGTGTGAAACAATAATAAAATTGATCAAAACCAAATATCTGAATACTGATGAATGTCATACCATTTTTTTAATTTTTATATTTTATTTTTTTCTATTCAATCAAAACATAAATAAATAAATAAATAAATAAATAAATAAATAAATAAATAAATAAATAAATAAATAAA
>JARVGW010000564.1:18379305-18391254 GCA_031762495.1 Anablepsoides rubrolineatus | reverse complement strand
CTTTACCGTAACAGAGGGAGCTGTTGTTATTTCGAAATCATCCTTATGTGACCCATGTTTTTAGTAACCATAACAAGACATTACAGATATCTTTCTGTGCTTAAGGAGTGGATCGATTTAGTGATGACATTAAGGAGATGATTGGCCATCGACCAGGCAGATACTGGAGGCTGTGCTGGAAGTTTGTCAGCCCCTGTTTCCTCTTGGTGAGTCCCACAAATGCCAAACACAAAAAGAAGCACCATAGTAAAGAAAAGTTTGCATGAAGGCAAAACTGTAAGCTTATTCTAACTCATAAATGTTTTACACCATTGGCAACCAAAAGAACATTTTATTGTAGAGGCACTTGGAGTTTTGTTTTTGTTTTTAAAAAGTTTATTTGACAAAATTACTAGAAGTACGTCGTACTATCTTTCCTCAGTTTATGGTTGTGGTGAGCTTTGCCACGTTCAACCCTCCAAACTATGGCTCCTACAAGTTTCCTCCATGGGCTAATCTGATGGGGTGGTGTCTGGCCATGTCCTCAATGGCCATGGTGCCACTCTACGCTATCTACAAACTCTGCACGTTGCCTGGAAAGTTTTGCAATGTAAGTCAAAACAGTGTTTACTACAAAAAGTTTGAAAAATAATAGCCACATACAAGTTTGTATTTTGCCATTAAAATGGTTTACTGCTTGAGGAGAGGCTTTAATCACTGTTCTTTAACAGCGACTTGCTTATGCCATCACCCCTGAGACAGATCACCATCTGGTAGAAAATGGGGAGGTTCGGCAGTTCACTGTAAGTGTCCCTTGATCATTATGTTTCTGCGCCATACACCTCAAATGATTTTATATACTTAGCACAAAACGTAAGGAAATTTGTGTTTTGTATCTGATTGGTACAACCAGGTGCTGCCAATAAAGTGCCCGGTAAAAGATATATATCCAAGAGGAATCGATACAACAAAGAAACAATCTAACAAACACACATTTCCTTGGACAAATGTCCTTACATTTTGTGCCAAGTTTATAAGTCCTATATTTGTTTGCCTCTGCTTTAAAGCCTTTTAACGCATTCAGATCTTTTCAAGTTGGGTTCTGTAGAAAGGTCATACACAGTTAATATCATACCTGTAGTGCTGAGCGGTATTTCCAAATTTTTATCACTGTATATTTAACAATTATCTGTATTATTGAACGATATGAGGGCTGGTGTTAAAATGTATAAACACTTAGTGATCAAGTACAGTTACTCTCTTTCTGCAACACAGAAACTATTTCTTGACTTTTTTCTTTCTCTGTTTGTGTCGCGTTTTCCCTCCTTTGTCTTTTCTTCCTTTCCTTGTTGTCGACATTAGTCGCGCATTCGGGGCTTATGTCACATTAGCAGTGAGGGGAGGCAGGTACAGTCGTGAATGGGAAGGGCTGAGCAAAGATCCTTATCAGGCAAATTTACTTCAAGCATGAATTCTATAATTGCACATCACTTAATAGGTGTATTCTACAATCAGCAATGGCGAGAAATGGCGTTTTTTGTCTGCCGATGTAAACAACAAAATCGTCACCCGCCGCCAATTATTGAGAAGGCTGCTTCCACTCTAGGGCTGTGTCTCAATTCATGGGGTGGGTCCTCATGAGCACGTAGCCCTGCTGGGCCACATGGGCCGCGTCCTCCCTGGACCGGGTAGGCTGATTAAAACTGCTGTGAAATGAAACGGTCTACCCTTCAACTGACGTCAGCTTTACGTATGTTTACATGTCTTCTCACTGGAAGAAGGACTTCACAGTTAAAATGTTACACGTAAAAAAAAAAAAAAAAACAATAATAATTTGGGTTTACGTCCATCAGCACTTGTAGTTGCATTTTGTTTAACATCTTATTGCAGCATAAATTTCAACAGCTAAGTAGCTAAATTCATCGGTCTGTGCTGAATTTCCAAACTACGTCGACTCGTTAAAAGATTAAAAACTCCACCGTCTTCGTTTTGCTATTTATTTTGCTGCCCGCACATTGGATCCTGGGAAATCCTAGGCCGGTGAGGATACACAGATGCATCCTCAGATTTCGAGAGTTTGTCGGCCGCATTCTTCAGACGCATGATGAGGAGCCTTCGAATTGGGACAGTACTCCGTGTGGGACAGTGACAAATGCGCACTCATGAGGACCCAGCCCATGAATTGAGACACAACCTAGCTTGTCCTGTGTGTTGCTAGTTCCTGCATGCATGTTCAGTGGTGCTACATGGAAAACCGACCCCTTGAAACAGCCCATTGGCAGACATGACATAACATTCCGAATGTGTTCAGACTATTTGAACTGGTATGCTGCATTCGGAAAGTTCATATCATTACAAAAATAAAAATATTTTTTTGGTACAAACCAGTATACCGCCCAGCTCTACTTACCTGTTGTAGATAGATGTTCTTATACAAAAATACAGTTTAATTCTGGATTGATTGATGAGCTAACAGCTTTTCCAAATGGGGCCAAGATTGCTTTTTATTTTTAAATGGTTTTAATCTTAAATTTGATAGTTTATGGTAATACTACAGTAGTTATATCCCTTTATAATGTCCATTTTTTAGTTCATGGTTAATTACATAGAATTTCATAGCAATAATTTTCGGTCATTTGATAGTAATATACGTTTTTGCAAAAAAAAAAAAAGTCTGTAAAACATAAAATAAACAATTGTGTAAAGGTTTAGAAAGTACTTGTGTATAAAGCACAAAAAACTTTAGCAACAGGCGTTAGAAGGCTGTAACAGTCCACATTTGTTATGTATTTAATCTGACTAGCTTTTATCAGTCTGGTCATTATTAAATTATCTTCCTCTAAACTAAGGTTAATTGTTAAGCTATCTACAACAGGTAAGCAGTTATTTACCTGTCACCTTTCCACAGAACCCAATAGGGTGCAAAGTGTAAAATAAAATGTTAAAAATGCCCCTAAAACATTTGCTTTATTGCTTTATTTTACACTTGGCACCCTATAGAACCATGCTTCAAAAGTGTTTAATGTTATTGTTTAGATTTTTGGAGCTATTCAGCATTTTATTTCATGAGCATCCTGTTTTTTTGTTGTTGTTTGTTTCACAGCTGCATCACTGGCTGGTCATCTGAAAACTACAAGAAAAAAAAAACTTTTTAAAGCGCAAAAAGAAAGAATGCCAGAATGTTTGCTTTGTGGATGAATGCAGGAGCAACAATTGTCTAAAGAGCTTAGAATAAGACAACCATTTCAAAGAATCACGAGGAAAATTATGGTAGGGGAAATTTTAAAAGTGCCAACAAAAGAAAAATAAGGAAAAGGTTAAAAATACACAGAAACTATAGTGCTATTTAATTTTCACTGTGTGTGTATATTAAACTGTGCACTGGTCCTTTTTTCACAAGCAGGTGAATGGGATTCAGTCAGACATTACATTTGGTGTGTAGAGCGATTTTTCCATAAATGCAAAAGTCCTTGAACACATTCCATGGTAGTTTTAGCCTTCAAGGTCAATCGTTCTTATATTTTCTTGCAGTTAAATCAATAAGCGATGAAAGCTGCAGGTGAATGAACACAGAGAGGTTTAATGTACTTTGTTTCAAGTTTCAAGTGCAAATTGGTTCAAATTTCAAATGGAAGCAACAAAATCAAACTTCCCATAATGCTGAGGTGCTACACTTCACACCCCTATTTAATTTTTGCTTGCTGTTAAACTAAAAACTGTAGGTAGGCCTCATCTTTTTTATTTCAACACTGTTTGTCAATATTTAGCTGGCAAAGTTGATTAAAATAACTGAAATGTGACAATTACCACAAACGTTGCTGAGTCCAGTTCCGTGTCATTTAAAAAAAAAAGACTGTTATGATGTCATAGCACAGTAAATGCTTCTGCAAAGCAATTCATTTGACATGTAACAATTTCATATGAACAATTAGTATCCTACTTTCTGTAGATATCGGAGCTATTAAACAAGTTCAATTTGGAGAAAAATAGTTTAATTCTGACTGGATTGATCAGGTAAGGACTTTTCACAGTGGGGCCAAACCAAACTGGACTGTTATTGTCTTAAAGCAGCTCCAGTTGAAATGGTTTTATGTCTTAAATTCACTCTTAGTTGAACATCACACCACTATTTCTGAATAACAGGATATCTCTACCTGACATGATGCAAAGTCTGTGCTACAGCTAGCTGCTATTGCTAGTTGTCCTTGCAAACAAGCATACCATTTTAGATAAATAACTGTATAAAGTTAAACTAAATTTGGAAGATTTTAGTTTTTTTAAGGGTAGAAATACATATTACAGTACTGTATATACCTGTACCAACAGAGTATGTGCTGAACACTTACTTGGTACTTACTGAATAAATAAAAGTTATAACCAAGTCACTTCCTAATACAGCTTGGTCCCTGTAGGTATTAGTTCCCCCTATTAGAACAAGGTTTCAAATACACATACATATACATAATAACTTGTAAGTACAGGGTTACACATCACTTTAAAATACAACTTGAGCTCCATAGATGCCCAAATAGTACCAGTTTTGTTCACATCCCAGTTCGTAAGTGTCACTATAAGTGCCCTGTAGATACATACTGTACCTTGTATGTACCAAGTCATCTGGTAAGTACCAGATACATATAAGTATCAGGTATGAACCCAGTATTGTGTACAGTAATGATTTTAAGATGATCTATCCACTTGGAGCTCAGACCAGCTCATTATTCCAGTCAGAAGTACATTTTAATTCTCCAAAAACCTTTTGTTTTTATTTTCAAAAAGCTATCTATAAAAAGTAAGATATTTTTCCATCCAACCACACTTCAAAAGATTCGAACAATACCCTAAACAAGTCCAACACATCATGCCTTGTTGGTTGAACCCCTCAGCTTTTTTCATTTTAGTCTCCTACATACTTAGAATCTTACAATGATTTTAGATAGGGTTTGAAAAAGGGCTTGTACTTTCAAAGAAACATTTTAAAATGTTAGGCTGAACCAACTGTATGCTTTCTTTTGTCACAAGTAAACTTTGGCCATTCTGATTACTGAAGCACAACCAGCAGAGCCTAACAGTTATAACAGAAGAAAATCTCTTTACAACCAGGGAAATGTTCCAATTTTAGTGATTCTCCAGTATTACATTGGTCAACCTTTATAATATGTTGTTGGTAGGTATCCTCTCATCTAAAAGGAAGTGAAATATATCTGATAAAAATCATCAAAGACTAAAAAAAACTGCATGTTTTTTAGTTTAGAATGCAGATAACTGAAAGTATGGCAAGGCCAATTTCTTGGAGCTGTTTTCTCATGTCTTTGGTCAACTCCAGCTCTGTCTTGAAGTCAGTAAAAATAATCCTCAAATCATTCTCACTTTGACCTTTTGGGTGTCTCTTTGTAAAACAGTATCAGCCCCACTGGTCAACCAAAGAACCAACAAGTTCAAATCCTCAATTGGGAACATTTTGCCAAGAATCTTTGCTTCTCATGGACATTCATTTTTTTCTTGGTTTACCCACTTATGGAACTGTAACACATTATTCAGAAGGCACTAAGCTTTAATTTTTACAGTTTCCTCAAACCTGATCTATATTTTAAGATTGTTTAAAAAGCTGCTTAATAATCAAACTGCAAATAAATAGTGTGTAATGTAATAAAATAAGTAACTTAAATGATATATATGTGTAAGTAAATGTAACGTAGAGGGACTTGTATTGTACTGTACTGTACCATATTGAATTATATAAATAAATAGATATTAGCCTTAAGGAGTTTGCTGAGAATAATATGAAAATCTATATGATACAGTTTTTGTATTTTCTTTAAGTTTTATTTTTTATTCCTGTTTAACCAGAAACTACCAAGTCAGCAATGGCTTGTTTTGTTCCCCTTGTGGTACATGTAACACACTGATGGGTTAACTGTGTCCCAAGTCTGTGTATGCCTGTGCTGCTGTTCTGTGCCAGGTGGTGTTTCTGATTTTGTTTTGTACTGTCACATAAAACCTAATAAATAAAACTGTTACATTTAAAATCCTCCTCTGTGCTTTCTGTTAAATAAAATACTACTTAATTTCCTGTTTTTAGCAATTAAAAATAATTTAATTAGCTCACAATTTTAGTCAGAACTCGCCTTTTTTTCTTCTTCTGACATTCAAGCAGGTAAGATATTAATTCTTAGACCCTTTTCCAGAAAACTCTACTTCAAAAGAGCTGAACTATCCCTTTAAAAGTTATTCTTTAACATTTTTTTCTGTTAATAAAAATAGATTGATCTCACTCCCTTTTTAAATGAGATATTGATTTGTTTTATTCTCAAGATGTATTTACTTGTGTTTTTACATAAATATCTTCATTGTAATAAAGAATATTGATAAACTGAGCATTTCAAAGATTGATGAGCGTGATGGAGAAACTGCAGTGTTCATTACAGTAACAAGAGTGTCAAACACAGAAAATCTACAGCATCTGCAGACAGACACCCAAACAGCTTGAAGTGATTACTGTCTAAAATAAGCAAGTGATTTTAGTGGGCATGCTGGTGTTGAAATCTTTATTTATTTTCATCATATTGTAATGATGGGAAAAGAGAAATATTTCTGATTTGTGAGCAAAATTAGTGTCACTTTTGTCTTATTTTGCCCCTCAGTGAGTTACATTTTCTGCTACATTATTCCTTAAATGGACTTCCCAGCTGACAACAGCTCACAGCTGAGAAAGTGAACCTCCTCAGCAGTGCATGCATGTCGTTGCTTTAATTTTTTTTCAGTGTTTGTGTCGATGTAAAGTTGTTGACATGACCTTTCCTCCGTTTGTTGACTGCGGTCACGCACGGCGACAAACGCTTGTTTTGTGTGGCTGCTCAGCCTCGAGCAATTTTGCAAGGCAATTTTGGCCTTTGAAGGATACGGTTTAAAAGGTGCCATTATCGCTCGCGGTAAAACAACAGCAATTATGTGTAATTTCACGTCTTGCCACTGATGCTGAAACTGAAAAATATACACACAAGAAGAGGTACAAGAAAATGGAAGTGTGTCATTTGGAGGTGCACGGCAGTGTGTGGGATATTGTCTTTGTCTTAACACGGTGTCAAAGAGGAGACACAATCAACCAATCAGTTCTATCAACCAAATCAAATAGAAATGATAATATGTTATGTTTAAAAACATTTAACCTATATTTTAATAGCACACAATTTGCTATTTGAACAGAACTACTTTCTGTATTTGGCTGTAAACTAAATTAAATAAAGCAGTTTTGGGAACACAAATATTGCTGTCAAGCATGATTTTACAAATACAATAATATTATGGTAAACTCATCACATGGCAACGTTTACAAACATTTTACTAAGCCTGTTATACTTAGTGTGTACTTCCCTCTAGTGGAAAGATAAATGTACTACATATGATTTTATATCATGGGACAATCTGACCTCTCTATTTTAAAACAGAACTTATTTATAGTTTGCATAAAACAAATAAAGAAACATTGGAACAATATTTTTGTGTGTTTTTTTCTATTTCTTAATTATAATTTCAAGGAGATATATAGGTTTTTCATTTATAAAATGATAATAACTTTTAGTTAAAAGAAAATATAAATCAAAATTATAAAGAACATTATTATTTTGTTTATTATCTTGATTAAATAAAACAAAATGTCTCTTCTGAGGGAGGTCTTCTGAGACCAGGGTCAAAGACAGGTGGAAATGTTTATTCCCCTCCGGGGTGACCCCTACATCGTTTTGCTTCACATGTTAAGTATATTAATGACTGAATGCACCTGAATCAAGAAAAAAAGGCAACCTTTAAAGTAAAGTGTAAAAAATATATTGCATTAATAAAGTAGGAATGCTTAATTGCTTATTTATAAAATAGTACTTCTATACTATTAAAACACAATAAATGGTCTGAATCTGTATAGCACCTTATCAAGTTTAAGAACTCCAAAGCACTTTACACTAAAGTCATCACACAGCAGTTGTCCTCATTCATAAGCTGAGCTGTAAAGGTTTTAACTAAGTTCTGCAAGTGAACAAATAAATAATCTCAAGTTTGACAACATGGTCTGATGGGAAATAACTGATGGGAAATCCAACCTACCACCCCTGCAACTTAAATGTTTGCACACTTAAAGATCTGCATTTACTCCCTTGGTTTTTAATGGCCTTAATGTCCCATCCGAGAGTAATAAAGGACACAACGTTCTCCAAACAAACATGTTTTTTTTTTTCTTGTCCTATCAGAATGTTAGCGAGTTTCCATCTGATCCCCTGATGACCAATTAACTCCTCACATGGCTGCTGCTGTTTAACTCCCACACAGTTTTCTCTGACCACAGGCCTCCTTATGAATATTTGATTCTTATATTTAAGAGAGTTTTGTTAAACAGCCCAAATCGTTTTGCTTAGTGGTTAATAATTGGCCACCTGGTGATTGCAGCAGGGATCACCTCCTTTGTTCCCATAGATACATCCCAAACATATGAATTCCCAGGACATCCCAGTGAGTGGGAGGAAGTTTAGTCCTCTTTATGTCCAAACAGCATCGGATACCTTTGAGGTGCGCGCGTCGTTGTTCCGCCGCTCCTCCACTAAACCTTTAAGCAGGGATGGATCATCTCTCATTACATTTTTATAGCCTGAACACAAAGCTGTGATCTGAGTTTCTTGTAATTTTATCAGCCGCACCTGAGTTGTTTCTTTTTATTATTATTATTTTTTAACTTGTTTGTTCTTTACGCGCAAATATGAGCTCGGAGAAGCCGAACTTTCTCTCCCAGCCCGTGGTGAAGAACGTCTTCATGTTCCGAAACGGCGACCCGTACTTCGAGGCTCGCCGGATCGTCATCAACGAGAAGAGGGTGTGCAACTTTGAGACTTTGCTGCGGGAGGTGACCGGCGGGATCCACGCTCCGTTCGGCGCCGTGAGGAACATCTACACCCCGAGGGGAGGTCACCGGGTGGAGCAGCTGGAGAGCCTGCAGAGCGGGGAGCAGTACGTGGCTGCTGGCAAGGAGAGGTTCAAGAAGTTGGAGTAAGAATCAGCCCTTCCACATTTTCATGTTTGTCTTATGATATTCTTCCACTATGGGGTTCCATTAAAAACACATCAGTACTGTTTAACTGCTGTAAATTACTATTAAATGGCAACACTATACTGAACTAAATTTACTGTTTCCCAGTCAGTGAGTAATGCATAGCTATCACAGTTGTACACTAAGTTGTTAAACATTTTGCATGACTCATCAGTTTTGCACCAAGTGCTGGGTCACACATGCAAATGGGATCAGTGAGAGGAGAATCATGATCCACTCTGGCCTAAAAATAACTGGATTTGTGGATCAGATGATGAGGTTTGTCCAGCCAGGTATTAATGATGAAGTAGTCGACTGTGCTGCAGTATTTTTACACCATGTGTTGCACAACCGATCATTATCATCCTGATAGTCCTCATTGAATGTTTTTGATATGTTTG
Source organism: Anablepsoides rubrolineatus (assembly GCA_031762495.1). Classification (NCBI taxonomy): domain Eukaryota; kingdom Metazoa; phylum Chordata; class Actinopteri; order Cyprinodontiformes; family Rivulidae; genus Anablepsoides; species Anablepsoides rubrolineatus. The sequence continues at coordinate 18,381,801 of JARVGW010000564.1, read as the reverse complement.
TCACTGTCTGTCCAGATTCAGCTGCAGTCTTACTTCCAAGGGTACACCCTGGACAGGTCACAAGTCAATCACAGGGACACACATAGAGACAAACAACCATTCACTCTCACCTAGAGTTACCAAATAACCTAACGGCCATGTTTTTGGTCTGTGGGAGGATATACCTTGAAAAAACAAAAAACCATGCATGAACCGAGTGAACATGCAAACTCTACCCAGAAAGGTCCCCAGGCCGGTGACCTTCTGGCTGAGAGGCATCAGCTCTACCAACTGAGCCACCATGCTAATTATCCATTTTTAAAATTAATTTTAAAACAACATTATTTTCTTGTAGCTTCATTTTTCTATACCATTTTAAACCCCTAAACATGATCCTGGTATCTTTTGGTAGTTATTTCAAAACATTTTCAATTAAACAAGTTAGTGTTTGAGGGTGTTGTTAAAATACTAACTTGCAGGGAAACTTAATGAAAGGTAATCTTTAATCTAGAAATGATAAAGGCAGACACAACTACTTTTAGTTTCCCTGCAAAAACTGCGATAGCACATTTTTGCATTCGTATAGCATACTCTGCACAACAGGAGCATTTTATAATCTTTGTAGGGATTAAATATCCATTTGCATTTAATGTATAGAACAAGGCACTTTAGTATGAGGCTTCATTTGAGGTTCCATGTCCTCTCAGTTGCATGCACAACTACAAAACCTGTGCCATTATTTTCACCTATAGGTCTCGTTGACATCTGTATACATCCAGGACCTTTGTGACCACATGGACTCAGGGTTCAGTCTGCAGTCAGCTTTGCATTTGGTTCCACTTTTTAAACTGACGCTAAATCATTGTAAACATTTTTTGTCATTGAACACAATCTGCACAGTCACAAGTTTTTGCTTTCACACAGCTGTCCACTGGAGGACCCTGAATTGCATATGACTGGAAAGTCCTATCATCAACTGAATAATATTTTTTTTTATGAAGTGCAAAGAGTAATATAATATCCTAAATGGTTCTGTTTATGCCCTCATTTTAGTTACCTACAGATTGGCACCAGGAGGAAGAGGATGATGCAGGCCCAGCCACTGCAGGTGAGACAGGTGTTTTGCAAATATCCTCTGCAAAAGTCATGTTTTAAGATAAGGTGCTAGACTCTTGTTAAAGGCAATACAATGCATCACTCCTATACATGAGCTAAGGCATTTGTTGTTACTGTGCTGTGCAGCATAAATGTGAATCTGCTCGTCTTTCACTGATTAATAATTTTAATAGGCAAAGGGTTAGGGTCAAAACAAAAGCACCATAACCACACCTAATTTGTTTCAGTTTGTGTTTATTTTTATTTCTATAAATATCATCTCACTTAGCTGCAAAAGTTAGATAGTAAACAGCTTTCACGAGTTAGTCTTCAAGTTTCTCCAAATGTTCCTGAGTGCTCTCAATTTCTACAAGTCACAGAGCAGCGCAGTCTTGTCGCTTGGCTTTTTCTCTCAAACTGGTCATAGAGAGTCATTGTGTGTGTCTCAATTGTGTCTTGAACTCATCTTAATTTGGTTACCGATGTCTCCAACCCATCTTAAAAAGTTCCATAGCTGTATTTGACACCTGCATAGGAGCTCTGCTCTGTCAGAGAGCATCCCAGGCTTTTTTGTCCAGGTCTAAAACTATTCTGATGTTCAATAATAGATATTCCAGAAAAAAGGTTTTCTACATTTAAAAGTGTACTCCATTAAATAAAACCATAAATGTGTCAGAGGCTGTTGGGTTAAAAAAATGGTCTAAGGTAGATATGTTGTGAGCAGCAACAATAATGTGCGTGACCTTGACACTGGACCTGTTGTGTAGAATCTGTTATTATTTGGAAATCCACAATTCGATCAGTAAGTTACATGTTTAGCTTTGAAAATGAAAACTTGAAACATATTTAGGGCTACTATTGTAATGTAAATGATGTCACATGCTGTGTTGGAGTCATGGTTTCAGGTTTCAGCACGTTTCCTCTCTCTCTTTATAGTTTTAACATGTAAATGTATCACTGAATGTGATAAAAATGAATATTTGTCAGCATGTTGCAAAGAGTTCACAAAGGCATTTTTAAGCAAGGTGTAAGGAAAAGCATTCCTCCTTTGTTGTTGTCTTGTTGTCTCATTGACCATGCATTATTGATTTATAGATCATAACCATCCCTCCTTTTAATGCATCTTTAATAACCAGCTATAAAGTCGCAGCTAGAGAAGTCAGGTAGCCCACATGCTTGTAAATCAACTTTGGGTTGTTTTATACAAGAGGCACACCAAAAGTTTCCCTTATTGGGTTTTATTCTACGAAAATGTAAAAAATGTGTAGCAAATCTTAAAAACTTTTTCTGCATTTTTAGTAGGACTTTAGAGTCTATTACTGCAACATTTTAATTCTAAAGCATGTTTTATTCTTATTGTTTGTTTGTTTTTTGAGATTTTGCAAATGGCTTTAAGCTGGCAGCTGTGACTCCCAAAGCATC
>JARVGW010000564.1:17983645-18019365 GCA_031762495.1 Anablepsoides rubrolineatus | reverse complement strand
AAGGCTAATTCATTGACCTAATTCTTGCATTCTTAAAGTGACAGTTCAGATCTTTTGAAGTGTAGTTAAGTTATGAACAACTAAAATTATTAGTTATGAAGGCAGTATTGAAACTAAGTTTAGAGTTTATTTAGGATTTGATCGAGCTAACAGCTTGTTGCCCTATACTAGTATAAAAAATGTTACACTGATTTGCACAAATTATTTAATATTTAAATATATATTTAAAATATTTAAAAAGTACATTAAAAGCCATGTTTATTTGTAAACACAGCATCATCTTGCTGTAGCACTTCCAGTGTAACAGAGCACTTCAGACAGGAATATTACAATGTTTCTTTTGGAAATCCCATATAATGTGAAACAAACATCTTTTTACAGATTTAAACATATAGCATAATATGATTTGGTTTTGACTGGAGTGTTATTTTTATTTTATTTTTTCAAAGGCAGCACTTTGGTTTAAGCCCAGCTTGAACTAGCCATTACATCAGGATAAAATTTTATTTTTCCAAACTTGTGACATTCAAATAGTAATTTGCAACAAGAAATATTTTAATTGTTCATGACTTTTTATAAGAACCTTACTTCAAAAGATATTAACATTTTTATTTTTGTATTCAAATTAAAGACAAAAACTCCTCAAATGAATAGAAAAGGATGTTTTAGTTTATAAATCCAAAGAGTGTTGCATAAAGTGATAGCTGTGTTTCCTTCACACAACAAATCAGAATAAAAAAAGAATAAAACAATGTGAAATTATTCAATTGCTTAGATTTTTTAAATAAATCATCTGAAGGAAAACAATCATTTATTTTCCTAAAAATGTAGCTGTAGCTCATTTTGATGTAAACATGTCATGTTCATGAACACACAGACTTGCACAAATACAGCAGACAGACAGACAGACATGCTTGTCAGCTATGCTGGAGGGTCCTCAGAGCCCATCCCCCACCCAGAACCCTGTCTGGAAGAGGGGGATGGGGGAATATATTAACTGTCTGGAGCTCAGCAAATAGAATAGAATAGAATTAGACTCAGTTTTATGGTTTATTTATTTGTTGGATTTTTTTTTCTGAAAATGTGATTTAATAATTTATGCTGTAACTATCCATCAATCATTTTTCTATTTGTATTTTATATGCATTTTGTTGTTTTTATGCAACTATTTAAAGATAACCTGAACTGTCTTTTTGTTGATGCACAAATTCACACCCTACACTGTTAGTTATGATGATGTCATCATATTGAACATGTGTTCTCATTACAAGGGACACTAACCTTTCTGTTTTCACACAGCAGTAACAGTTTCAAGCTATTCGCCGCATCATTTTCACCCCTTTAAACCTTTATATGGCTTTCTGATTGCAGTTGTTTATTCTTTCTAATCTCACAAAACAAAAAAAGTGCCACGCACTTAAAAGAACCAGATAGGCTGTTTTTGTTGTTTTCTTTTTTTAACATCCAAAGCTGGGTCATCAGGCCATATGGTGATATAATCAGCTCTTTGGGAAATGCAAGCCCCACATGAACAACCCCCATCCCTCCCCTCCCCTCCCTCCCTAAAGCATGACACGGATTTAAGCCTTTTTGGGGGATTTACATGAAAATGTTGAAATATATGTCACTCTGGGTCTGTTTTCAGAGCGATATCTGTTTTTTTGAATGTTTGATGATCCAAATGGTTGCTATTTACATTACTTACATATAAATATATATGTGAAAAACACCATAAGAAAGTGAATCTACAGTCTAGTATTGTTCACCCAACAAGTCTGATACATTGATGATATTTGTACTAAAATAAATTAAGTGAAACTTTGTTTTAATCCATTTTTTAAATCAAAAGACTAAAGATCCACAAAGGGATGATCAAGGCAGAGACATGAAACAAAGAAAGAACAAATCAGTTTCAGTTCCAGCTGATATTTATTTCCTTCCTTGAAAAAAGTTCTGTACACAAGTTTGTATCAACAATCTGACAGGCAGTGAATGGACACAATTTTAGCTGGCATGAATCCCACCCCACCCCTCCTCCTCCTCTCTTTCCAAAACAACAAAAAAAGATGGTTGTTTTTTTTACTTTGTTTATGACATGATTAGAGACAATAAATGATAATTCTACACAGCATATTGCACAGGATGGATGAAAAATAAAGTTAATATATTTAAAAATGCTTTTATATATCTATATATAAAAAAACAGTCTGAACTGACCACCTTAAATGTAAGTAAGGATGTGTAAAAGATAGCAGTTCTAAAACAGTGCCTGTCCTCGAGAGCAACAACGTACATAAACACACAATCTTTTTGCTTTATGGTACAGTCAAATATACAAAGATCAAGTTCGTTGTTATGATGTTTTTCCATATTTTTTTTTGTCCACTGTATTTTTTTTTTTTTTTGAAAAACACAACAGCTAATAATAACCTGAATCTGAAATACAAATGCTATTCACCATGCCATAAAGATACTAAAACAATTATTAGCTAGTAGTTAGCCGACAAGTAGAAAAGATTATATATTCAAATACAATGAGAAACGCAGTACTAGTAGGTGTTGCGCAACCCAAGTCAGAAATTTGAATATGCTTGATGTTGTCATCTTTGCTGTTTGCTTGCTGCAATGACAGCCCCCCCTCAACCCCAGTGATTGGGTGGGCGACAAAAATGTGACATCAGTTCATGGAAAAAAAAAACACAAATCCAATTTAAAGCTACAATCATCTTCTAATTGTTTGTCAAAACGTTGGACGTGAAATGCAAAAAAAATAATTTAAAAAAAGCAAGTGGCTGCTTAAGACAGTAATGCTATTAATGGTGCACAGGAACAAGCCTCTCAAAAAATAATGTGTTCCTGTGTCTTTAAGAAGCCTGCAGTCTGGCACTGTAAACCTTGAAAAGGGGGGAGGCTGATACAAAAAGACCTGGTGCTGCTTTCAAGTGCTGTCTGAAAAAAACGTAATCACATCCCTAAAAACCTCGACACGTCTGTGCTGCAGATGTTCAAGAGTTGCACATCAAAGTGGTCTTAATAGTAATTGCTGGTAAGGATTTGCAAAAAGTTTGAACACAGATTACACACCTGATTCTTATTAGCTCCTTGTTAGCATCAAAAAAGTGGTCAGGTGCCTTTGACTTCAAAAAAATCTGACAATAGGCACCACAGTGTTAAAAAAAAGAAAGAAGTCTGCTGTTATTTGTACAAAAAGCCTTCTGACAGGCAAGAATACGAGTTTAACATGAGCACTTGAAGGCAGCATGAAAACCAGCACTGCCAGGATATTAAAAACAAGAAAATCCAATACAGCTGTATTAGTAGTAGGCTACACACACCGATTGTTGACTCCCCCTCTTTTTTTTCTATATAGATTTGTACAAAAATACACTGAGAAAATAATCGAACTGCTTCCTCTCTTTTTAAGTGTCCAAAAAAGTGTGTACATTTAAATATAAAAAAGGAAATCAAAAGTTGTGTTGTTTTTTTTTTCTGTAAAAACTCTAGCCCTTCGCCTGAGAAGGAAATGTGACAGACACAGACATACTGACAAACTGTGTAAGAAATCAAATCAGGACTAGATCAAGAAAATAACAAACAAACAAAAAAAAGATGCCTGTCCCAGTATACAAATACAACATCCCATAGAAAATGGCATCATGTACAAAACAAAGCTTTTTGAGGGTGAAAAAGTGTTCTTTTTTTTTTTTTTTTACTCTATAAGCTCTATTATCTGATGAACGTTGAAGGATTTTGGTCCTGATACATAAGAGTTCAGCACAGACTTGAAGCTGCGTTTTTGAGTCCTGAAGTTTTCAAAAAATTACAACAGCTGGTGATTATTTCAAAGTCCTTTTTTTTTTCTTCTTTTAACCCAAAAAAGAAAACAGAAGAGTCAAAGCGAGCGCCACCTATCCATTTAAATACCCCTAACACTAGTTTATAAACTCAAAACAGTCTCACAGAAAAATCTCAGCACAAGATAGGAAACAGAGTAGGCTATCATGCTTAACATGTATTTTTTGCTTTTGAGGGAAAAAAAACATACTTTAAAAAAACATTAACCCACCTTGGTTTAATTAAAAAGCCTCCTGATGGCACAATTATTTTTCTTTTTTTAAAAAAAAATGACGCACGGCAGTCCTGTTCCGTACCTTTTTTTTTTAGTGGTAGAAAGTTGTGAAATGTCCCTTTTTTCTCTCCGTCTCTTTTCTCTTCAAAAAGTCAGCATCAACATTGATTAAAAGTACGGCGGACCGCAATAACGTGCAAATCAATCACAGTTAAAGTTACTCAGTTGAAACCAGTCCAGGACTGAGCTGTCAGAAAACTCAGCTTCTCTTTTTTCTCTCTCTCTTGTTTTGTTTTTGTTTCTGCACTTCCTCAACTTGTTGTGTTTGTACCGAGTGCTTCTGTCCACACATCCAGAGAAAAGTCCAACAAATAAACAGCCTTCCAGGAGTTTGCAGCTATGAAAAAAGAAGGGGCAGGAAGGCTGGTTGCAGCTGTGAAACACAAACTATGACCCCCCTGTTTCTGTTTTACCGCCGCGCGTCTGTATGTTTGGGTATGTGTGTTTGTGAAGTGGTTTCTTTCAGTATGTGAACACCAGGTTAGAGATGGTGGACTCCAGCCAGTCCCCGGAGATCATCTCGCTGACTTCAGGCGTGCAGTAGTCGGGGAACTCGAAGTGGGACCCCCCGGAAATAGACTCACCGTTCAAGTCCCAGTCTCTGTCCAGCACCGAGGAGGAGCCGAAGCCCCCCAGCGACATGCCGCTGGCAGCGCCGGGGCTCGGGTTCACGTCGAGCAAGTCGTCCTCGAACTCCTCGTCCTCCGAGGAAGACGACGACGAGGAGGAGGAGGAGCAGGACGAGACGGAGGAGTGAGAGCCGGAGGGAGTCGGAGAGGAAGCCCGCCGGCTGCCGCCGCCGCCGCTGCCGCTGCTGCCGGGGGAGTCTCTGCCTTCCTCCCTGCCGCTGGCCGCGTCCTCGTACAGGCTGAGCGGGTCGCTGGAGTCCGCCGAGCTGCTGAGCGTCGGGCTGGCCGGGACCACGACGGAGGACGTGGGGCTGACGCTCAGGTTGGCCGCGCTGCTCCCGAAGACGTACACCCGCTTGGGCTTCTTGCCCTCCGGTATGTGCCTGGCTGCTGAGGACAGCGACTTGGACTTGTAGAGAGAGTTGTGATGGTGCTCTCCTTCCGAGGCGAACAGTGATGCTTTGGTGCTACTCATGCTGCTGCTGCTGCTCCCGAAGAGTGATTTCTGGGGTTTGCTGCTGCTGCTGCTGGGTGATTTGGATCCGCTCTTCCTCGAAGACGAGGACGTCTTGGTGCTGGTGGTGTTGTTGTTGTTTGAACTGCTGCTAACTTTCTCCCCCCTGTCTCCGGCGCCGGGCTTGGAGGCGCTCGATTTGACCTTCTTTCTCGGCCGGTACTTGTAGTCAGGGTAGTCCGCCATGTGCTTGAGCCGGAGCCGCTCCGCCTCTCGGATGAAGGGGATCTTGTCGCTGTCTCGGAGCAGCTTCCAGCGCTTCCCCAGCCGCTTGGAGATCTCCGCGTTGTGCATGTCCGGGGACTGCTCCATGATCTTCCGCCTCTCGATCTGGGACCACACCATGAAGGCGTTCATGGGTCTCTTGATGTGGCCGCTGGGTGTCTTGCACCACGCCGGGTTGTCTCCCAGCTTGTCGCCGGCGGTGGAGCCCGGCGAGAGTGGCGAGGCGGCCGGGTCCAGATCCATGCACGCCCCGGAGTCGGAGCTCGAGTCCCCGGCGAAGAAGGAAAGCGCCTCGGCGGTGCTCTCCGTGTGGCTCATTTTCTGCACCATGCTGTCCACTTTATACGCGCAGAGGGAGAGGAGCGGTCTGACTTGCTCTTTCTCTCCCTCTCTCCTTTGGTCCTCTGGTTCACTTTAAAGCAAGCTCAGCTCTTTTTTTTTTCTCTCCCCTCCTGCTCCCACTCTGACAGTCTGAGCCGAACAGTGCAGAACAGTAGTCACTCCTGAGATGCGCAGGAACAGTCCAAAAGTTGCCTAAACAGGCCAGATGCATAAAAAAAGTTTTATTTCCAGGTTGGATTGGTGTTAAAATAGCTCTCAGTCTTTTCCTCTTGTGTGATGACTGAACATAGTCTCTGACACAGCTGCAGAGCGGGGACTGAGTGCCACACTGGCCCCCAAGTAGCTACAGTGTGTTGAGAGGGGGAAAAAAGTAAGTGCTTCTGCTGCTCTGTCTCCACTCCTGGAATCAAAAGCCGTGCATGCTAGGGTGAAAAAAAAAGGAGAAGCTAGTGCGTTAGTTACACTGCCCGCCTCCCATCTGTGAGTCTTTACTGTCGCGTCTCAAGCACCCCTTCAGACTCAGGCCCCCCCTTTTGCCTGTATTTATTCCTTTCCTGATACAACGGCGATAAAAATCCACCAATCAGACGCTGTCGCTAGCCTGCCTCGGCACCCTGGCCGCGCCCACCTCGGCGCCGATTGGCCGAAAATGGAATCTAATAATAATCAGCGCGTGCAATGAGGAGCCTCGTGTCTGACCTCATTCCAGAATACAACAAGAAAGTTGAATTTTTTTTAAAGAGACACTGGCTAATGTTATGAATCCCCCCCCCCCAACCACACACACACACACAGTTCTCATTTTACTCTCCTCTCCATGTGTCTACCATTAACATATAGGCTTGCTATATGGGAAGTCAATTATAGTTCTGCTTTGCCATATGGTAAGTTAAACACTGCCAAAGACACATTTAAAAAATAATGTTTTTTCTGTTTTTTCCCCCTTTTTTTGTCCTTCTTGCACAGACATGGAGGTTGTTGTGAATGGAGTTTACCGTAATACACTGAAAAACGAGGTAAACACTGAAGCCAGAAGAGCTGATGTAATGTTTCACTTCATGTCAACAATATATTAATAAAGCAACAAGTTAATCAATTTGGAAACATAAATTTCTCTTTTTTTATTTAAATGATCATTTATTATTTAATTAAAAAGTCATTATTGGGGATGCACCTGCTGTTAAAACAAGACAACAGTTGCTCCTCTCCGGCACACAAACAAGTAAACATCCCTTTTGGACGCATCATGTTGAGCGTTGGGCTGGAGTGAGAGAAGCCAAGCTGTAGACTTTACATGATTTGCCCTCTTGTCTTTCTCCTCCTCTTCCTCCTCCCTCTCCTGCGAGGCGGGACTTGGGGGCGGGCGGGCATAACCCAACCCTCAGAAGAAAATGGAAAAAAATGTGTCTTGAAAAATCAGGGCGAGAAAGCTGCAGAGAGATAGAAAAGAGAAAGAGAACACACAAACATCCGCACACCTCGAAACTGACAGCGAGCGCAGTTTTCCATGAAGAGACAAACAACAGCAGATGTAAGAAGGCATGCGGACACTTTTTTTTTTTTTTTACGCACAGGGGAAATTGCACACAGTTCAAAACAAAATCTTTATCTGTAACTTCCTTCTCAGTCTTAGCAAAAACAACTTCAACTATTTATAACACATTTTTCCCAATCTATTAATTAAAACAAATTAGTATTGACCATAGTAAAAGACATATAAACCATATGTGGTTACATATTTGATGTATTAATTTGAACATTTTTTGGGGTTAGATGCTGAGCATAAAAAAAGAGGAATCACAACAAAACAAGCCAAAACAGAAAATTGCAGTGCCGCTAGATGGCGTCGCAGAGCCAGACAGCAGCCTGACTGTGGCTGCAGAGAAGTTAGAGCAGGGTAACAGAGTTCAGCCAGAGCACCGAGAGCAGTTAGCAGGGGTGAATTACATAATGTCTCTGTGCGACAGAGAGGCATCCAAGCGATGCTGTTGTTCAGGAGCCAGTGTGTGTGTGTGACTGCAGAAAAAAATGTAAGGTGGTAGCACAAGGTAAAGCAAGGGGTGAAATTAATGAGAAAATCACAGCAATCTGGTGTTAGTCGAATCAGCTCAGATTGAAATCATTTACCCTTTTAATGATATCTGGGAGCATGCATCATTCTGCAAGTGTATCTCCAGGTAATAACCTGGAGATAAAAGTGGAAGAGTTGTGTGTGTGAGTGTGTGTGGACGGCTTTTTCCTGCAATGTGTAGACACTTTTGACAAAAACGCAGCCTCATGGGGACCAAAGTGAAAATGCAAATTACGGGTGAGGGATAGGTTTAGGAGCAAGGTTTGTTTTAGGTCAGGGTTAGGACATAAAGTCTAAAAAAATGAATGGAACTCAATGGAAAGTCCTGGGTTTCAAGAACAAACGTGTGTGTGTGTGTGTGTGTGTGTGGCAGAGTGATGCAACAAGAGAGATGCTTTTTGTATGCAAATACTGTAAATCTTTTAATATCCTTCAATAATAACTTTAAAACACACCTAATGTGTGAGGAGCTAAAAAGCTCCAGTTTTGTCTTATCAGTCCCAACATCTTCTCCCCAAAGCAAAAACTTATCAGTAAGCAAAATGAGAGAATTCCTATCTGGCTTTATGTGTGTGTTTTTCTGTCAGTGGTGGAGCTCTCCTCGGTCTTGCTCCATGGAGTCCAGTTTTTATTAAAAATGCAAAGAACTAAAAGATTTAAAAAATAAATAAAATTTCCCTTTAACTTTGGAGTTCAGCTCAGATGGTTTCTTTGACTCTTCCTTTATTATTCACACTCTGTCTAATTAACCTGGGGTCGCATTTTACTCTTGCATCCACATTCAAAGAGGTTGGTTACAGCCCCATGAACCTACTTTTTAATAAAATTGGGAACTGCAGGGCTGATTGTGGGAAAAAAAAACATCCTAAACCCCAATTTCCAACCCCACCTCCCCACACAGACACACACACACATGTTTGTTTGTCTATCCTTACGGGGACTTCAATTGACTTCCATTCATTTACCGTACTGGTTATTTCTACAGCTTAAATCTGAACCCTAAACATAAACGTACATACCTGAGCCTAAATCTAACCTAAATTCAATTCACACATTAGTCCTAACTGAACCGCTGACAGTATTTCCCCCCAATAGGGACCGGGCTTTTGTCCCCATTAGAAAAAGTGGGTCCTCACCAGGCTGTGTGTACCAGGAAAATGGTATAAAACTGTCCACACCAGGTAACAAAAGCATACACATTTTCTCCCTATACACACACCTGTTGGTCAATGTTGCTTTGGGTTCACCTTTTGAAAAATCATCAGACTTGTTTCTCCTTGCCTGCTTCTCTCTCTGCTCCACCTGTCTACTTTTGTCCAGCTAACGTTATCATCCCCCTGCTTGACCGCTCCTTGTCTTCTCTCTCAGGCGGAGGAGTCAGTAAATATCCTTCTGCAGGTTCATCTTCTCTATCAGCTGTTTACAAAAAATTCTGTCAGCCTCTTGATTTTCTTTCTCTGCATGTTCAATGTGATGCACACAATAATACCAAACTCCCCATTGGTTTCCTTTAAATAGACTGATAGACTGATGAAAAGCCTGAGGGTACCTGTAATAATAATAAAGAGCAAACACTTTTTGAAACATAATGCAAGGATTAATAGTCTCTTTAAGTCAACCAACAAACAAATTTACTATTTTAGCATGTCTTTGTAAAAACTTAACAACAAATCATTTATTCTCTTTTTTTTTTTCTTTTTTTTTTTGCTTGCACATTACATACTTACGACACACAGATGTTTATTAGACACCTGCTTTTATTTGAATCAATTAAAAATAATAAAGCATTGTTTCAATAAGGGTGCCAACAATTTTACCCAAGTTTGTGCATTCATAGAAAAGACCCCCAAGGTGAAATAAACCATAGGAGGGAAATTTGTATAAAAAAATATAGGTTGCATTTCACTGTAGCTGTAAATATATTAAGTATGGGCTCATATTGGCTGTGCAGCCAAGTAAAGACGTGGGTAATTGGGCTCCAATTTGTGTGTTCATGGAGCAGAACTGCAACGTTACCTCAAGAGCTCACACACTGCTCCACAATGCCAATTAATAAGGAAATGCAGGAAAACACGACACATTAGGTCTATCCTTTAAATGTGGCTGTGCTTGGTGAAGGACCTTAAGAGAGAGTCCTTTAAATTAGATTCATAGAGCACAGAGTTTGAAAGCAAAAACATTCCTGTGAGAACTTGTTGTGGTCAAGTAACACCATAATGGCCAGGACTTATTTTAAATTCTTACATTATACATGGTTTTTTCAAATTAGACACTTGAAAATTCGTAGCACCTGGAAGGGCAGCTGGTAGGCCTTCTATTCTATTCTATTCTATTCTATTCTATTCTATTCTATTCTATTCTATTCTATTCTATTCTATTCTATTCTAGTCCCAAATAAATATGACCTTTCACCCAGTTCTGGCCTCACAGTTACAATGAGCATACAATTCTGTCTCTTTGCAAACTTCTTTATCTTTTTTCTGTGTCCCTCACTCTTCCCATCCCTTTCTTTTTTTCTGTGTTCACAGTGAAATGCCCACCCCTCAGACACACACACACACACACACACGTACACACACCCACACAAGAGCCCGCTCGACCCGAAAGGATAAGCAGCGCATTCAAACTTTCCTCTTGCTTTCTCCGTCTCATTCTTTTTACTGCCATTGTTCCCGGCGAGGTGCAGCTGCCACGCGAGCTGGAGTGGGTCGCGTGCCAACCCTAATCTCAACAGGTGTTCTTTTTGTGCCCTCCCCCTCCCACCCCCCCCTCCCACTAACCCTAAACTTGTTTTTGTCTGTGTTCAGTCTTTATCGCTCAGCTCTCTCTTTAAGTGAACTCAACCTCTAAACATTACTGCTTCTCGTATTCTATAAAAAAATAACTTTGCTGTAATTACCACATCTAAGATTATTTAATAAGGTTTGAACTTAAAATTTAAAAGAGCAAACAATTTGTAAAGGGAGTTTTGAATAAGCTATTTGACAAAAATTAAAAAATATATATAACCGTCACACATTTGGCATTAGTGTACAATAAATTAAAAAGGTAGTTCAGGTCGTTTCAAGCAGGGTTCTGTAGAAAATGTTGAACAAATACTAATAACCAAGCTCACCAACATCGATTTTAAGAAAGAAAGCTTATATCTGACCAGATGAGCTAATGGCTAGTCTGATTTTAAGACTAGGAGGGTTACTAATCTCAAAAGTTTCATTTTGGTGCATACAAACACTTTTAAAGCTTTTTTTGTTCTATAAAAATGCATCCTCTAGCAAATAAAATGTAAGATATATTTGCAATAAAGTGTCCCAGGCTACAGCTAGCTGCTGCTGCCACTAGTTGCATTTGTAGATGATCATAAAGTCTAAATAAATGGGAAAATGTGAAATTGAAAGTCTCGTAAAGAAAAATTGTTTGTATGAATTGCCAACCCATGTTTGAGATTGAAGTTGTTTTAAAGGAATAATCTGGGCATTTTTGAAAGCATGTTCAGTCAAATTGTTTTCAGTAGTTTCTCTTATTAGCTGTGACCTTTGGACCAACAAGACATGTTAATCAGGTGAACTAATACATTCAGTAGTCTCAACACTATCAGCCTCTTAAGATCTATGCTCAAGACATACACTATATGGCAATAGTTGCATGCATTATTTTGTTCTCAGCTTCATGTTATCCATCCCCTTATGGCACAGACAAAACTTTTTGCTTGCTCTTGGCATACAAAAGTGCACTTGCCAAAAGTTTTTGCTCACCCATCCAAATGACTGTGCACCAGTGCACAAAGCAAGGTCCATAAAGACATGGATGGCAGAGTCTGACGAGGATGAACTTGACTGGCCTGCACAGAGTCCTGATCTCAACCCGATAGAACACCATTGGGATGAATTAGACCGGAGACTGAGAGCCAGGCCTTCTCGTCCAACATCATGTGACCTCACAAATGTGCTTCTAGAAGAATGGTCAAAAATCCTCATAAACACACTTCTAAACCTTGTGGACAACCTTCCCAGAAGAGTTGAAGCTGTTCTAGCTGCAAAGGGTGGACCGAAGTCATATTGAACCCTATAAATTAGGAATGAAAGATAGTGACAAACTAAACAAACTATGTCATGCAAAAGTGTAGAAAAAGACCTGTTTTATAGGCCTGAAAAATGGTTTGAAAACACAGAGCCCTGCTTGACTAGACTTTAGCCTAGCCTGCGCAAAAACATCTGCTCTTTTCTCTATTTTTGCTCTCCAAGACCTATGCCTCAACTAATAAGGTACTAACTATCGACAAAGCACCACTTCAAAAATGACCAGAGTATCCTTTTAAAGCTGCAGAAATTCGATTTGCTCTTGGTTCATAAACTAGCTCCTTCAATGATTCAGAATTAAACTTTTTTTTCTTCAAACAGAGCACACTGAGCTACTGTTGGTGAGATATTTGTCATGGTCTGCGTTTGGTTTGCTTGTTTCTGTAGCTCTTTAGGTTTATTTTCCTTGTGATTTCTGGCTCTTTAGACCTTGTGTTATTTGTGCCATTTCTTTTTCTCCCTCAGTTAGTTTTCTCTGGGAGTTTTCTAGTCATGTTTGCCATTCTCACCTGTCTGTAATCTGTAATCAGCCTCCTACACAGGTGCTGTGCAATTATCACCCCTCCCTCAGTTTATTTTACCGGTCTCGTGTCACCACTTCCTTGTCCGTTCATCGAATTGGCTTCTGCAGTCATCTTGGTTGTATCCTCCAACTTTATTGTAAGTTTTGCTTTTGTTTAATAAAGTCTTTATTTTATCAACCCCTCCCCCTTCTTGACCTTGACAATATGTATTCTTTATAAACTTTTCACATAACCTCACTTAAAAAAGTCTGAACAATTGCTTTTTTAGGACTTGAAATGCACTAAAAATGAATGAATACATGTAATAAATAAGGTCTACATGGACAAGACAGAAAATAATTCTCAGGTTTCTGCTCTCTGTTTATGTGTCACAAAGAAAAGTTCACCTCAATCTCTTCAGTTTTTTCACAGACTGAAGTGCTGCAGGATTTCTTCCCACCTCTCTGTTCGCTCTTTGCCTCTGTCTAATTTCCCTGTTTACCCCCCCTTCTTTTTTTTTCTCACCCATCTCCCTCCTTGCTCTCTTCTCTGTCCCTGCTTTCCGCTCGGTTCAGATCGGTTTGCTTCGCTGGCATGAACGTTACATGAGGGAATGCTGCCAACTCAACCCCCCTCCCCATCTTCTCTTTCTTTTCTCTCCCCATCTCAGATAAATCCGATCTGAGGTCATCTGTTATTCAAAACACTGACACCATATGGTCCGCCACCCACTCAGTACATCTAGTCGGTTTCATGAAAACTTCAAATTGTCCCATATTTAAATATTAATGGAGGTGTGCACTGACCAGCTGTCACAAACACTACTTAGAGTTTAGCCTGCGTGAACTTTGACTCTGAACAGTAGTCGATTCATTACGAACATGATGATCTTAATAACTGTGAGTAAGGTAAGCTGTTAGAAACAATAAAATAACAATAAAAAAAAGAAAAACAGAATTATTCAGGTGGTTGTAAAAGTAGAAAAGTTGTATTTAAATATAAGCAACAATGCCTTTATGTGTGTTTACAATTTTAGCAAAATATCCCATAACCCACAGGATGGATTTTTTTAAGAAAAATGTATTGTGATATTAGCTGAGACTGATCACCAACATCTCAAAGTGCTAACAGATCACATCAAGATGTTTGTTTAAAACTTTGGCAATAACTAGAGTCAACTTTTGCTGTGTGTTAGCAAATATATTTTCAACAAGTGGACAGATTTTAATGCATTTTTTTCCCAAAAAGTAATCAGCGGGAGTACACAATAAGTTAGCTTTTGTAGCCAACCCAATTTAAGATAGCTGTTATAGCTGACACACTTTAGAAAACAGAAAAATGACTATAATTCAGTCAGTTTTACAGATATTGAGCTAATTTTGGAATGGTAGTAGCTGAGAGTCATTAATAACAAATACTCTGAGTGTCTATTTCACGACGTTATCAACATGACTCGACATGCATCATATCTCAACGTAAACTGGTCCTGGTTTATAACTCTAAAAAGGCACTATAGGAATTTCTCTGAAGAATGCTAGGCTGTCGGTCATCTTAGCAACAGGTTGATCTTGGCAGCAAAAACACACCCTCCCAGTATTTCAGAATGTGTGTAGGTCAGAACCTTTCAGCTGATGCTCTGTAAACAGGGACTGCGGAAAACTTTGCTTATGGAATCTTGTTGATGTAAAAACAAAAAAAACAAACAATTGTTGCCACATAATTTTATTTATGCAAACTCATTCATCAATTAGAGAAGTTTCTGTATCTCTAATACCACTGACTGTTTTCAATGCGCAATAATCAAGCGAAACGTGTAGAATGCTGAACAAAGACTTAGCACCAACTTGTGTGCATGAATATGGAAATCATACTGGCACAGAGGTTTCTCAGCAGCTTAACACTGGCTGCTCAAGAGTGCGAGTTAAAAGTGGAAATGATGTGTATGATGATGGTATCAGGGCTAAATGGATCATAACTGTCATAGGTCAGAGACTGAAAAACTTTTGTCTTTACAACTAGTTCAATTAAAGACCTAACATTTTGTGAAGGAATGCATATCACCCACCCACTCATGCTAGTGTTTTAGACTAAAATCATCTTATGATAAGAAATGACAGTCAGAGCTATTTTGGTCAAACCTTGAAAACAACTATGTGCTATCTGTTAGTGCTTGGAGTATGTGCTGTGAACGACAGGTAGCTATTACCATACCAAATCTGAGTTTAGTTTCTATAAGAATTACTGTGATATAACCATTCTTGTGTAGTCTAAGGTTGATTAGCTGTGGCAGCCATTATAAATTGGACTGACTCTAAATGTTAATCAGTCATACATGTACATCTATTAATTACTTTTTGAGAATTTCATTGAATTCTGTCTAGTGGCTAATGAGATATTTTACTAACAGACAAACAAGGTTGACTCAAAGTTTTAGCCAATGTTTTAAGGGGAAAAAAATGTAGCTTTTTGACCAACTTTTTGAACAAAATTGGGGTTGATTGTTTCACCGTGACACAATGGACACAATGAAGCTCTTTGATTTATTATATATTTACTGTCAACAGTGTCCGTGCTGTCTGCGGAGTCTTTTACAACCTTAGAACAGACAGATGGTTGGTTACTGTATATATGAAATGAATTTATTCAGTCATATTTCTAAAGAGCTGTTTGAACAGGTGTTTTCACGCACACACACGAACAAAGGTACAGACAGAAACAAACCCGACACACACTCCTGCAGCAGAAAAGTGTTATCTTATCCAGAAAGAGCAGCTGCAAAGTACGACCCAAGCTTAGCTGTTAATGATTTGTGATGTGGAATTGTGAGTGAGCGTCTGTGTGTGTACTTACTTTACCACCATCTTTTTTTTTTCTAACTAACAGGAGCTCATTATTAGAGGTCCAGCTTTGATTTGTGAAGTTCAACAGGGTGGATTTAAACATCTGTCGCATTTCAAGGTTGTTTCTGTCGCAGTCAGCAAACACAGGCAGTGTAACTACCAGGGCAGTGATTAGGTGGAATACACACACATACACACACTCAGCAAGTAAATAAGTGACAATCCTAAGATATAAGATTCTAAATATTCCCTACATGTGTCCAGTGTTACAGTGAAGGTTGTATAAGATAGTGTTGTATTGGCAGAGCAGAATATTTAACATTGTTTCCGCAGCAGTGGGTCTGCTCATGGTTCTAAGAGAAGTATTTTTAGTGCATTAGTTCTCATTTACCCAAGCTCTAAAATAAAGGTGTTGCATAGCAACTCAACAAGTTGAAGAATAATGAATAAATTAGATATAATCAACATTTGTTCTCATTTAACCAATATACTGACACTTTTTAGGTTGATACGTCGTAGTGTCAAAATTTTATTATTACCCATTGTGGAAGGCAAAGAGAGAGTAATAATGCTTATTATTTTAACTCAAAACTCACTGAACATACTTGAATATGATCACTGGATGTACATATACAGTTGATTAACTTTTAGACTCAACCTAAATAAAGCTGCCTCCATCTTAGCCAACACAAACATGTTTAAAACCCAACCAGTTTAGGGGTGATAGTAATGAAGTGGTGCAGAGGTTATAGAAGATGAGCCTGTGATTGGAAGTTTGCTAGTTTGAATCCAAATTTTGGCGGGAGCGATGACAGATCCACATCTTCCACCTTAAGGCTGGTTCACGCAGAAAGAATATTCTACAGATTTCTGAACCATTTTACCCATCTCTGACAATCTTAAGGACACCCCAATTATCGTGATGGCTCTAAAGATAATCTTAGGAGATATTCCTGCTGCGTGTGGCGTGTGGCAACAATTGTTGCCAAGTACAAAACCTACATTTTCACTAACACAATCAACATAAAATAAAAGATTAATCTAGTCGCCTCGGAATGACATCAAGACAGCATCGACCTCAATTCGGGGCTATTCCACATGTTGAATTGTCTTGGCCCGATATTCCAGTGTGTGTGGTGTACCTTGAGCACAAACAAGCAAACAGCCCGTTGACCATGATGTGTGGCCAATCAGAAAGCGGGGCAACATAAACATGGAGGGGCATTAAAAAAAACTGCCATGGTGCACCAGATAGTCCGGTGGACATGGAAGGCGTCTTTTCATTTTGTTTTATCTTTATTTAAATTAGTTCATAAACTATCACTGTTGCGTCTTCCTTGCAATGTTTTTTAACATTGAGCTCACGTTTGATCTCGAGAGATTCTGCATGATTCCCCGTCTGACATCTGAATGTTTGTGGGTGAAATCTGTTTGCATGTGGTGTTTTTTTTTTGCTGTGTGGCTGTACATCACACACTGTAGGAGCAAACTTGATAAATCTATGATATATATATTTTTTTATCATCATGTTGAAAAATCAACCGACAATTTTAAAATCTTATCATTTGAGCCAGGCATTATTTTGCCCCACCCTGGACCCTTGAGCATACATGGCACCACCCTGCTCCACACATGTGGGCTGCAGCACCTCGCTGGTCTGTGGTTGTGTCAGGAGGGGCATCTGAGAGTCAAAACAACTGCCAAATCTTCATGTGAGTTCGCTTGTTGTAACAACTCCTGAAGAAAGAAGCAGCTGTGGACAAAAAAAGTTGCTGTCATTCATTCATTACCCATACTCAAAATAATATGCTCATACAACATGTAATGTTATTTTCAAGGTTTAACCAAAATATCATTTATCAGCATAAAATAATCCTAATCTATGTTGTAAATCTCAGGTGTCTCTGGTACTATAGAATGCTAGTGCTTGTATTAGTGCTTGACAATATGTATTGTAATCTGCAGAATTCTTTTCTTTCTTTTCAACCTTCATGTTTGTGCATGTGTGTGTGCAAACTCAATCCTTTTGTTTTACATATTAATATTATATGATATATATTGATATATCATCAATATTTTTATAACTAGTGTCTGTGTGACATGTCTGTGTGTGTATCAGAGGTGACCAGTTGTCACAGAGATTTGACAGCAAGCAGGTATCAGGAAGTCACGGTGTCACTGTGTCACCCCCGATCTGTTGTGTGTGTGATGAATGTGTGTGTGTGTGTGTGTGTGTGGCACACCTCTCTTGAGATCCCTGCTAACCTGCCCCAGGCAGACTGCACAGATGACTCGCATAGAAAGGTCCCACGAGTGAACCTCAGGTGATGAGGCAGCAGCTTGTTTGTGGTTCACGTCTCATGAGATTAACTACAGCCTACAGACCACGGGTGACAAACCCACACACATGTATGCACACAGGATGGGTTGTGACTTAAAGAAAGTTGAGGTTTCTGAGGTTTGATGTTGCAGTCAGTTAATATTAGGGTAAACAAAAACAAAAAAACAGAAACGGGGGGGGGGGGGGGGGTGATATTAAACAAGCATTCAAGCAAACAAGGTTTCAGTTCCGTCTCAGTCAGTTTGTTGTTTGACAGTAAAGTAATTTTGTGTAAAGAACTTCCATAAAATCTTTGGCAGGAGGTGTTTTAAGACAATCAATTCACTTAGGTCTTGACCCTGCTTTAACTAGCTGTTAGCTCATCATTGTGGAGCAGATTAAACTATTTTTTTTCTAAGCTGAGTTTATTGAAAGAGCTATCTACAACAGTTAAAAGAGTTCATAACCGTTCTCAAAACCTTGCTTAAAAAGATTTCTTTAAAATACTTTGTACCATTTAGGAAGACAACTTCATGTCACTAGAACCCAGTGTTCCATGTTGTTTTCATTATTAAACTAAGAAATACATATAAATGTTGAGATTTATTATTAAGCAGTTTTAGAAATTACAATGGAACACTCAAAAACGTTACACTGCATTTTGTTTTGTTCCATTTCACAAAGTCACTTTTGGGGTTTCTCCAACCAAAGCAGTGGACCTGATTTCTGGTTTCTGTGTTCTGTCATTTTAGAAGCATATAGGATGTAATCTATCCTGCAGCAAAGTGACAGAGTGCTTTCTCACCAATTACTGACTGCCATTTCCCTCTTCACACCTGGCAGGAGGACGATGTGCTTGACAGCATGTGTGTGTGTGTGTGTGCGCAGGCTTGCACTTGCGTGTGCACCAGAATGAGATGATAAGAGGGGGGGAGAGGGGAATGCAGTGAGAGTAGCACAGACAGATGAAGTCGGAGGGAGTTTTTAAAAAGGATGTCACTTCTGTTTACATTTCCACAGCTGTCATCAGGTGAATGACATGTTGTTGTTTTGCTGCAATATTACACTTCTGTAGTTAGACTTTCAATATCCATGATGTTTTCTTTGAGCACAAAAAAAGAGTTTTACCTTGTGATAGGGTTAGTTTAATGAAAAGAAAAGAAATTGCACAATGAGTCAGCAATTGTTTGGCAAAAATCCCGAATAAACCCTCTGGGACAACTGCGCACTCATTCACAGAGCACTGTGGAAAATTAGACTCAACTGCAAAAAGTAAAGATTTTAGTATTAAAGATAAAAACACAAAACTGGCTGACAAATTATTGTTACACATCTGTGACAAAAATAAAATGTCAGCATCTCATTAATGCTTGAACAGAACAGCTCAAGTGATGTGATGTTTCATCAAATCCAGTATTTTGTTTAGGGTTTCTTAGTTAAAAGGAGCATTTGCCAAAAGAAAAAAGAATCTATACATTTTCTTTATCTGCTATTTCTTTCCAATCTAACCTTCTCCAGGCTGAGAGGCAACAACTCTAACTAATGTGCTGACACCTGGACAACATGTTAGAGTCTTAATTAAGTGCAACAACCTGACAGAGATAACCAAAAGTTACCAAAGTCTTTTTTGACTGCTTCAACTGGAGAGACCTGTGATCAGTGATTCTAAGGAAACAAAACCAGTACAGTATAGATGTTGGAAGAGGAATTTTCTGCCACCATCTTTTACAGCTTCTCCAGGTCACAGAGGCAACAGGTCCACTAGAGAAACCCAGATGTATTTCTCCCCATTGACACTTTCCAGCTTGTCCTGGTAGACACCAAAGAAGATATGTAATTACATCTGCAGGGGGCCTCCTATCTGTTGGACGTGTCTAGAATTCCTCTAATGGAAGACATATAAGAGACATCCTAATCATATACTCAAACCACCTCAACTGACTCCTTTTGATGTAGAGCAGCAGCTCTACTCTGAGTTACCCCTGGGTGATGGTGCTCCTCACACTATCTCTGGCTGAGCCCCACCACTCTATGAAGGAAATTCATTTCAGCTGTTTGTAGCCAGGATCTCGTTCTTTTGGTCACGATCCACACTTCTCAACTATAGATAAGGGTTGGAAGGTAAACAGAACAGGACATTGAGAGCTATGCCTTTCAACTCAGCTCTTTCTTCACCACGACGGACCAAAACAACACGCTCATTACTGAGGATAAGATAACCAATCTAGAGCAAGCAGTAGTGGAAAAATTATTTTGTGGAAAATCTTTAATAACGGACCTGATAAAACCAGCTGGGAGAGATGAGTCCATGAACTGAGGAAGAAAAGCAGAAGCCAAAAGAGACAGCACTCATGAGACAGCTGGTTAAAATTAGTAAAAAAAAAAAAAAACACACACAAAAACAAAAAAAAAGCTGGGAATTGTCAAATTCCTGACTGAGCAAAAAATCTGCCTCAGTTGAGTCGATTCGTTGCCTCACTTTTAAATTTCACATCCCTAAAAGAAAAGTATTTTCTGACGCCAATGGCATTTTGAAAATTGCTTAAGAATCAGTCTCTATTTGTAAAACTAATTTAAAAAAAACAGAAAACAAGAAAAAAAATCATTTTTCAGAAAAGATTGTCTACAGAACAAAACAAAAAGAGGAACAGTAACTGATCTCAGAGCACAACTTAAAATAAATGTGGCTGAAGTGGAGGAGATGGCTGCTCGCCTTTCTCCTGCTCTACAAGAGGTGTTGAAGAAGAAAATGAGTTTTTAGAGTTTTCATGCGCAGAAGGAAATCTGTGAAAACAACTGTGGACTGTTGTTTTTATCATTAAAGCCAGACCTTTGTAGACAATCTGTTCTAAGTCACGTTGGATTTTTCTCACATGTAATCACACACCATATCGTGTTCACTTTCCACTCATTGAGGACTCAGACAATTCAACAAACCTGTCAGTTTTACGCTTTGGGATGGTGTAACATATTTCTTATATTACACTCTTTTACTTTATTAATAAGTTTACTATTAATTAGTCAAGGTAGAATTGTTTTTTAATTCTTGCTTTTATCTTTGCAAGTACAAATTAGTCATAACATGCATAACTTAACGTGATATTTTATGAGTTTGACTTGACTATTGTCATATTTGTTGAACTTCTATTTTTGTATCCAATAACTCTTTAATTGACATCAAACAAAAAAAAAAAAATGCAACCTCATTTGATTGATTTTAGGAACCTTTACCCCAGCATAAGTTTTGCAATACACATACGTAGCAGACTGTGGGCCAGATCTGCACTGCTTGCATGGCAAAAGAGATGTGGGCCAGGTCGGGAAATGATGGTGCTGTTTTCAAGATGGCATGCAACTGTCCCAGTTGTGATTTGGTTTAAGGGGTGCCGGGCTATGCATGGGCCACCATATCCGGGCCAAGTGTTAGTGCCTTGTGTGGGCCAGAAGTGGACCAGACATTGCTATGTGGGCTGTTATTCCAACAAATATATTATTGGTGGTTTCTGTTTGTATTAATAAGTCATGGACTTACAAGAAGAAGAAAAAACCTACTAGAAAAAAGTCAGAATTGCAACTCGAAAAGTTGGAGATTGCTGAGCATTGTCGATTAAAATCCAACATGTCTGCCTAATGCATGAAAAGTTGTGATAGCTACTGCAGCAACTACTTTCAGAATTCTATGTAAATTACTGCAAATCTACCGGCCCTGTTAAGACTAGTCCTTAACTCAACAATAAAGTCAGAATAAAACTTTGTTTCTCTTAACTAGAGTTGTTCAAAGAGCTATCTACAACAGGTAAGATATTAATTGTTAATAACTTTGGTTTGCAAAGTCATTTTAATTTCATATCTTTGTGATAACAGGCTGAATTTTTGGCCTCTCCTAGTGCCCTTCTTGTTTGGTGTTAAATTATTTAAACAGATCCAAACTACTAAAGTGGACTCATGCTGGAGTCAATCAGTGAACATCTAACACAACTGAAAAAAAAAAAACACTTTACCCTCGCCAGTATATACAACTTCAACTCTGCATGCAAAATTTTAGATAAAAACAAAGCGCTCCAAGGAGGGAACTTAAATTATTGAAATACCATGAATGCTGCATGAAAGATTAGAGAGTAATTGGGAAATATATGCTGTGTATGTATGAGGATGAAATTTCGAACTCACTGTAAGTCTTCTCGGGGTAGTATTCTAATTATTTCCCCAAAACTGTTCTTGAAAAAAAAATCACATCCAAATGGGGCCAATTATCACGTATTAGGCTGATGTGTTTGACAAGTAGAGATGTCAGTGCTCTTCTCTGTGAGCAGTGCTGAGAAACAAAGTAAAAGAAAAGGAAAGAGGAGATGAAACAAAAAGTCTGTCTCTGTGCCAGGTGTGACTTTATTTCTCTTATGTCTGTTGTCTTTCTGGTTTCTTCAGACTCATGGGTACAGGGATTTAATATTTTTTTTCTGCTTGTTTTCTTTTTTTACTAAAAGCAGGGCAAGACTGTAGTGTTCATGAAATAAAGTTAGAAACTGTGGTTGTCTTTTTAAAAAAATGTTCACCATTTTTTTGCATTATTTCACTCTTTTTTCCCCCTAAAATAAGCTATTTTCTATTAAACAATCACATTAAAACACCAAGATTGAGACTAATCTATAAGCTTTTATGTCTTTTACAGTAAAAAGGATAAGAAAAGCATTGATTGTATTGAAGCTAACCTTTTATTATTGCTGTTGTAGTAAATTTTATGCAGGATGTGGTGGAGCAGAGGTTAGAGAGGCGAGCCTTGATTGAATCTCCTGACCGTTACAACAAACGGTCCGAGATGGTCCTAGGTGTCCTAGATTGCACTCTCCTGCTTCACACATGTGGGCTGTGGTAGCCTGGTGGTCTGTGGTCATGTCAGGAAGAGCATCCGGTATTTTCTTGCTGTGGTAACTCCTTGACAAAGGGAACAGTAGTAGTACCCAAATGGACCTAGGTATTTGGAATGGCACCATAGTTTTGTGTCCTAGCTAGTCGGCCCACAGCTGTTGTAACTGAGCCTTGATATCCAGCAGATTGGTTCTGAGTCAGATTAGATAGCTGCATGAGCTGATCACACAAATGTTCAATTAGGGAAAAGTTTGGGGACCTGGTTGTCTAAAGGAGGATCTCAACATGATGCAGAAGTCCATGAGAAAGTGCTGCACGTTTCACCAAGGTTCTGGCAGAGGTGTACTGAAGTCACTCCCTCTGTCTCCCATTATACCAGGAGAAACGCTGTTGGTCTTTTTCTTTCGGCAACTCCACAACCACAATGATCATCTGTGGTAATGCAGACTTCTTAAACCCAAATGTCTTCAATGTACAACAAAAATAAGCGAATTTGACTTGATGTTCCATTACTTTTGGAGGGGAACGTACATCCTAATTGGACCATTTATTTTGAAATTTTTTTGGTCAGTGAATTTCAGGTGCTAAACCATAAAAAAACTTCAAAACAAACACAAGATTTGTAAAATAAATTCAGGAAACCTGTGGAAAGACATTAAAACAAAAGTGATGTTTGCCTTTTTTAATGCCTGCTATGGTTTGGCAGCAGAACTTCATCGATTTTGTAAAAATTAAAGATACAAAATATCAACCCTTAGATTTTTGTGACAAATTAGAGTAAGAAAACTGTGATTTCTTACTTGTATGAAATGTAAAGTATGTTTTATTTCGCACTAAATGTGTATTCATGTGTATGTTTCTGCGGTTAGGTTAAGTGTTGACTAATGGTTTCGCACAACCACTTGCTTCCAACTAATGCTCACTATTTGTTCTGACAAAAGATTGCAGGTGACACCACCTGACGGCTGATTGACGGCCTCTGGTGAGTGCCGCAGCTTCTCACACGCGCTCAAACCCTTTCTGCCAGTCTGCCACAGCGGAGGTAGCAACAGCCTGCGTTTCGCCTCCCTCTCTCCTCCAAGCCAGTCGCTCTGCACTGCGGCAGGCAGACTCACACATACACACACTTTTTGTGCTCCACTCCCATATTTTGGTAAGGAAAGAGACAAGGAGAGCGCAAAAGCTAGCCAGCGCAGATTTTTTATTTTATTTTTTTTCACATTTTCTTTTTATTGACTTCTCTTCGGTAAAATTCTGTAAATGTCTTGTGGATTTCTGCTTACTTTCAATGTAATGAAAGTTGTTTCAGGAAGCTTGGGAGTATCACCACTGTAAGAGGAATATACTCAATTTGACCTGCTTGCCAAAAAAAGAAACACACAAAAAAGTGTGAGGACAGAAGGGGACTTTTGGACCTGCAAGGTGGATTTTAGAAGCAAATGAACGAGTCGTGTTCCAGCCGTCTTCCTTGGATGGAGGTGAGTTTTTTTTTTTACACGCTGACTCTTTGGCTCTGGCTATGTTTAGTATCTACCTGCTTGTTGTTACTAACGCGGCAATGGAATTCTTCTTTGCTTTTTTCCAGGACGTAGATGCAGACGGGCCTTGTAAATCTGCAGTTCCTACATTCTCCAGATGAATATGAATTATGTCCAGACAGCAGCATCCAGCCAGGCAAGCTACTCAAGAACCTGAACACCCAAGCCTGTAGAATTTACAACCCCAGAGGAGCAGACGAAGAAGCAGAGAGCGGGGGACTGAAAGAATGAATGAATGAGACAGAGCAGAAGAGAGAGAGAGAGGGGAGATAGAGCTACCAGACGAGATGACCTATATTAAGCACTGTCTGGAGTCAATGAAAAAGCAAGAGGGAGGAGGAGAGCTAGAGACTAGGAGAAAATGGAAAATATGTGGAGGGAGAGTGCAGAGGTAGTGGGAGACTGAAATAGCACAGAGGAGGGAAACCAGAAACAAAAATAACCCAAATTTGACAACAGGGTTGTAAAAATGGCTGATCTGAGAGTAATTATTTCCTTAAACATTTTATGCCTATTTTTAAAGTGTATATTTAAGCTTTGTATGTTTTGTACCTCTGAACATTCATTTTCATTTTCTTTTCTGCTCAGCATATTCATGCCTCTTGTGTGGATGGAGTGCTTTGAATGTTCAGTATCTTACCTGCAGTAAACAGCAGTCAGAATGACTTTAATTTGAAGAACAAGGAATATGTTTTTATAAGTCTAGGTAATGGCTATGCAAAATAAATTCTAAGGACATTTCTGTCATTTAAAACCTCTTTATTCTCAAAAGTACTCAAACAAAAAAGGAAAATGCTATAATAAACATTTTTCCTCCTTAAAATAAACTTGCATCAGAAAGAAACTCAGACAGTACATAATGTTGAGAAAATATGTTGCAAAGTACATTGAACCATGTTCAATATGTGTCTAATATAATAATAGCTGTTTGACACTAAAGGGAAAATTTACGATGTTTCATTTAATTGAAGTGCTTCAACATTTTAAACGTCTGTGTTCATTTAAATGTAAGAACATTTAAATGTGGGAGACTTAAAGTTAAGTTTTGCACAAGCTTGTCTTGTTGATTTAGATCTAATGCTATATGTTTTATGGGAAATTGTTTTGTAGTTGGAGCAGGAGTCGGCTAAAGATGAGTTTACTGTTGAAATAGCAGCTTTGTGTTTGAGACACCTTTTAATGTAACACTGTTTTTGGTGCTTTTCTTTTTGCATTATTATTATTATTGCTATGTTAGTCAATTTTATTATGTTTATTTTGCAATGCTATTTACCAGTTTTTTCACTTTTGTAATTCAGTAATTTACAGGCAACATTAAAGCCATATTTACTGAATTCAAAAAGTAATAATTTGTCTTATATTCTAGAAGATGAAACATGTTAAATGTTATATATTTGTAGCAGCAGAAATGTACATTTTAAAACCAGATTTAGAATTACCAGAAACATGACTAATCAAGTGGTCCTGTTCCCCACTCTGCAAAACATTAGGTAAATTTTACTGATGTCCCATGTTTTAAATAGCTTAAATTTACACCTACATGATCTCTGCTCTGATCAGCATTCAGTTTGACTCCTCTATGAAAACCTCTTTCTCATTTTTCAACTTGAGATTGCTCTGACGACTGCCTGCATGTAAGATACTGACCACTTTAGTTACGCCACACTGCTCCACTCAAAAAAAAAATCATCTAAATAATCCTTTTGGTTTATTTTTCCTACTTGTCCAACCACCCGTAACCCCTTCTCACATTTATCAACCCTTCTCCTCTATCAGCATGCTCTAAAAAGATTTCGGTGGTGAATTATTTGGTTCAGCTCTGTGCTGGCATATAAAGTGACTAAGGAGGAAGAACAGCAGAGAACCACCAGAAACACCATCATTTCACACTTAAAAAGAATAACATCATCAGTCAGGTAAAGTGTCAGAAAGACCATTGGTTATTTTACTGTTAATCTTTCTGAGGCATACTGTACCTGTGAAACTGAAGTATAGAGCCAAAGCATAATTAAATATGTCATTTTTGAAACAAAAATCAGACAACACAGTGATAGGATAACCTATTGGAATATTTTCCCACAATATGCCATATCATTGAATGTTATGGTGTCAAAAACAGACTGCTGGTGTGAAACATAGCAGCAGTGAATGAAGGCAGCAGAAAGTATCATTTTTTACCACTGTTTTTGTGGAGGCTTGAATAATATACAGGAAAACTTTTAAGTTCTTAGTTGGATGTTTATTTTCAGATCTAAAAAAAATCATCTCTCCCAGAGCCTGTGTGTGTGTGGCCCTTGGCAATTTGCACTGTTCATCATATCACAGTAACTTTTAATAGTGTCCAGGAGTGAGTCAAGCCTCCTGAAAATGATATCACCAAAGGACGGAACATGACATCGCTTATCGGCTGACCCAGTTCCCAATCAAGATATGGATATCTCAGATATAAAAAAAAACATTATGTGTCTGATTGTGCTGTATCATAGTAAACAGATAATCCCTCAGACCAACTAAATCACAGTAAAAATAAATGGATCCAAGACTCAACAGAAATGAACACATTTTCCTTCACTACTTTTAAGTCTTTGTAAAGTGACTGTTGTGCTTTATGTACTTCTGTAGCATTTGTAACAACTCAAGAAAAGGATGATTTTACCAGGGAAATTAATATCAAGTAAACAAACATGCCATGCTTAAAAATATTTACTGTATATGGTTGAATAAACTGATCTGGCTAAATAGTGACAAGAACTGTACCAGTGCTAAAGTTAATTACTATGAGTCTAACCACAGAAGTAGGAAAGTTTAGATTGGCTAAACGGCTGATAATACTGTGTACCAAAATAACTGTCCACTGCTGCCTGTTTAAAAGTAATCACAGCAAGTTACACTTGCGCCATGGTAAAAAGTGATAAACGTTACTTCGTCCAGCCTAGTCGAGTTCCCATCTCAAACTTTTATTTTATTTTTTTCCAGAAAAGCCCAGGGAGAGTAAATCACACGACACCAACACGTCGCCGTCAGATTTGCAGAAATCTGTGCATGTGTGAAAAAAAAAGCCTTATCTGTCCGCAATTGTGCCCCGCGAGCCAGGCTCCATATCTGTCTGTCTGCCTTATGGATGGAAAGCTGTCAGTCTGAAAAGCTGGCCGCTCACAAGCTGGTTCTCGCAGCTTTTTTTGTAGCTGAGTGTACAGTTGGTAAGGTGGTAAATTGAAGTGTGACTGTCTGCCTGGCTGAGCATTTGTCCATCTGGCTGTAGTGGTTTTACACTGTCATACCACAAGGTTTCAGACTGGCTTTTTGACTTAGATGCGGCTTAGTTAAGTTCCCAGCTGTCTTGTCTTAAAGTTGCCTATCCGTGTAAAACTGCTCATTATTTCTCACTGCCTCCATTACTTCTCAACCCTTTTTTTTCCCCCCCAAGTTTTCACTGCTCCTCAGGTTTTACACTCTCATTCCCACTTCATCACTTCCCTCCTCTTGCATGTCAGTCTGCGGGGATCCGTTTTAAGAACACAAGTGGGAAACGTAGTTGAAGGAGAATAAATGACTTGAGTAATGGGAGAGGACATACTGGCATCTGTCAGGAAAAAACCAGGTTGAGAAGGGGGCATGAAATGAATTATTCATTAAACAAAATTATGTCCTTTTCACCTTCTTGAATAAGCTTGATCAGAATCCTAGTATCGTTTTTTGTTTTGTTTTGTTTTGAACTCTTAAAGACAGGAAATTTGCACCACTTATATTTGACTTTAATAGCAATCAGTGATGGCATATCATTTTAAAAAAGTGACTTATTTTTGCCAGTTTACTTTCCCAACTGTACTGGTTAAAACATTCAAAATAAATCAGTCATACATTTATCCAGTTTCAAAACATAATTTTGGTGCCATCAAATGAATTGTTTGCTACACAAGTATGTATAAGGCATGAAATGTTCAGCCATATGGAGGTAAATTTCCATGTAAGTTAAATCAAATATACATTATAGCCATTGTGAATAGACAGATTTGAACATCTTTAATTTATTGAAGAGTTTTTGTCAAGCAGGACTGAAGGAATAATGACTAGACTAACCACAGATAGGATCAAAGTGGATTGGTGTTATCTTTAAAAAGATTTTGTCTTAAAACTTCCTCAGAGGTTCATGATGGGGTTAGGGGAGTTGTTCTGGAACTGGTAGGTCCCATCAGTGTATGAATGGGATTGGCACTGATTAGTCTCTGTAGTTGGATTGTACATTAGCTTTGTAGAGACCTATACGAGTTCAGTCCATTTACCATGTATTATTTTAACACTGACATTTTATTTTTATTTTTTTGTTTTTGCTATACATGGTTATTTTGGTGAATAAATGTCTGCCCATTGTGAACCAATGATGCCTCAAAATGATGTCACCAATTTTGGTGTTATTTGTATTTGTAAATAACCATACAATTCCATGGAAATGCCTGTACAATTTGAAATTGACAGTGGTGCAAAATCTTTATTTTTTTGTTTCTTTTTTTATTAAAAATCATTTGTACAACTTCTTGTAATGTATTTATTTATTTTTTAATTGTCAGTAATCCATCTTGGTCTGACTAGCCATGAGTATGTCAGTCCTGTCCGATGTCGATTGTATTTCTCCAAATGGATGCAAATAATAAACTATCTAGAACAAACTATTTGTAATTTTTACACAGAAATCATTTCGACCAAGCTTTTCCTTTAGCTGTGACCAGTTCACATATTCAGTCTTTGCAAATTGTACTCAAAACATCATAGTTAACATACACATAAAAACCATTAAAAACAAACAAGAGCTATTTATAATGGTTTCCTGGCATGTTTGGGTTGAGTTCACCTAATCTCGTGTAATCTCAGAAAAGATGACCTTATAAGCAGCGGTGCCTTTTGGGATGGATAGTATTTTAACAAATACTCATACTCAAACAAAATGCCCCAATATTCAGAACTGATACTAATCTATACTGGTATTGATGCTCAATTAAAAGTGTTTACATTTTAAGTGAAAAGTTTGTCTGTTCCATGTTTAAGACATTTATACAAGCTGAAAGAAAATCTTATTTGTTATGTTTAAAAAACAGTATATATCATGCTGTATATTTGATGTGATCCAATCACGGGCTGTAGACCTATAAGGAAGGGGAGCCACCTTATTCTAAACAAAATAAATGTGTTTTTAATGTCATTGTGTAATGTTTAGGTTCTAACTTAGGAAGTACTCGGTATCGACGTGTACCAAAAGTGAAGTACTGAGTTTGAGAAAAACTGATATCAAGACACCCCTACTTGTAAAACATGGGGTTATGTTTGATTCTTTTTACACAGGGCCAACCTAAACCATCTCAGATGAATGACTTTTGCTCTTGATAGCTTTTTTTTTTTTGGTTGACAGGCTAGTTCAGGCCACAGCACTCTTTCTATTTCAGCGTAATAAAGCTGACCTTCCCATAAACATGCACCAAATGAATCAGTATCCTCCTCCATTTTCCGTGCTGCCATCTTCCCACACCATGACAGGTCCATTATTTGTAAATGGCAACTACACAGCACATCCGTCACTTTGAGCCACTTATAGTCACTCACATCTGTTTGTGCTGTGTCTTCTGTCTTTGTGAGCCAAAATTACCCTCTACTTACTATATGTGCTGTTCCTCTCACTGCCTTCTTATGTGCTGCCTGCCTGCTTTCTAAATCTCAATAGTCTTTGAGAAATTGAAAAACAACAAAAAGGAAAAAAAAAAACATCCAAAGAACTGTAGTTACTTTAGCATTATGTAGGGCATTATTAGTGGAGTGCATGGCATACAATACTAGCTGACAATAATGGTTCAGAAAGTGCTGCGAAATTGGAAATTCTCTGCAGCCCTTCACCAAAGATGGCAGAAGCACTCTGCTCTGCACATCTTAAAGTAAATAGCATCCATTTGGGAAATGATGTGAGGGAGGCATTCTTGTGTAGCTTTTTTTTTTTTTCAGTGCTTCACTTTCAACATGTTCCATACAACAAGCTGAACCTTTTTTATATTACGAAATACCTCCTTCAAAGAGGTAAAGTCAAAAATCGGAATGCAAGAACCCCGTCTCCAGTGTACAAAAATTAAGAAAGAGAACTTTCTGAAGTCCTTGTGCAATTCTGATCATACTATGATGTGTTTCATTTCCATGTGGATCTCTGTGTGTGTATTTTGAGCAACTAAATTCAACTTTTCTGCACTCCAAGAGACTCCAAGTACACAACAAAATGCACTAAACAGCTAAAAAAATGTATTTTGCATTATGTTCCCTTTAAAACAATTCCATTCTCCAAAATTTTTATAATGGTTTGTGCAATATTTATTTGAAATATTTAGATTTTAGTCAAATTTACCTGTTTTTTTTTGGTGTTGAAGCCATAAAATATTCCTACCTCAGGTGCCCCAGGCTGCATCTTAAATGCTACAGCTAGCTGCTACTTGCAAAATCAAAACAAACAAAAAAAAAAAGAAGATTTATTTATAACTAACTGTGTAATGTAAAGCCAACAGTTATGTAATTATTTATAAGATCACTCGCATTAACCACTGTATTTGTAGCAGCATCAATGCACTTTGATCTTGGCTAGTTGTCAGCTAGTTCATGTGGCCAGGACTAAACCCTGCTGAGTCCATTCAAAGAGCTATCTGCAACTAATTGTTTAAGACCCTTACACAGAATTCCATAATAAAAAATAGGAACTTTTCCTTTGCAGTGCAACGCTGCTGGCAGTGAATGGAAACTGTCTCCAAAACATTTCTCGCTTTAATTTTCAAGGACAAATATTACTCGTAAAACACAATTTGCAGAGTTAACTTTAACACAGTAATGTTCATAAATCAAACATTATACTGATTATTGAAAATTGTCCCAATCAAGTAACAATGTCCTGTCCTTTTATGAGTCACGTCTCTCGCATTAAGCTCCATTTCCTCCCAGTGTTTGATACAGCTTCATGCTCAGTAGGTGGGCAAAATGCTTTATTAAAAAAAAAACTATCCTATTTCCTTCTGTCTCACTCATCTGCATGTGGGATATAAATTTCCGCTCTCAGTTAATTCTTCTGACTCAAACGTGGACATTTTCATATTATTGTGTTAAACATTTGACAGTGACAAAGCCATATGTATTAGATCAAAAATGAAGGCATTTAAAACCTACTAGACTACAGAATGATTTGCTGTCTCCTGCTGTCTGTCTCAAACTTCTTTGTGAAAGAGTTACATCTGCTGTGTGAAGGGGTGGGGGGTTATACCACTGATGGAATGTTAATACAGTGCTGTTATTTTGATTTTTCAGATATAAAGTGATATCAAATGTGTCAGTCTAAGCAATTATTTGCAACCGTATTGTTGTAATTTATGGCTGTTTTTGTTGTGTTTTAGTGACCAAGATAGTGCAAAAAATATAAGGCTGCTATTTGTCATTTGTAAAGAAACCACATCGTCTCCCATTATCAGCCATTATATCAAAGCAGGCAAAATATGATGCATTGGGTTAGTTTGATTTGTTTAGCAGAGAACTAAACGTGTGTAATCTTGACAGTCATTCTGATCTTTTCTTCAATGATTTGTATATAAAGTATGTAATCAAATAAAATAATTTTACCATATTTCAAAATCTGTCTGCAATACTTTTTTTCTTCCTCCACTGATAAACATTAATTTTTTTTATTTTTGAAATCTAGATTTACACAGTTATTTTTCATCATTATAAAACACCATAAAACATCTGAACTGTTTATATTTTTTAAGTGAAATTGTCTTCCTTCTTACAAAACTTTTAAAATATTTCACTTCAGTGCAATATTCAAAATAATATTGTTGAATGAACATTAACAGAGGGGGGGAAAAAACACAATTCATGTTGTTACTTAAATTTTTTGTTCTGGCTCAGCCAGATCTTTCAAGGCACACTAGGTTTTTGTTTGTTTGTGTTTTTTTTAAGTCCCTGGGAAGTGGGGGTGCAGAGGGTGCTGCAGCACCACTTGTTGAATCTCAAAGAACACGCAATGTACAGAAATAATAATGAATAAATGTTATTCTAACAATATTCCAATATTTTCAAACTGAATGTTAGAATTCTGGGGCTCGTTTCACAAAGTCAGATTAATACATCCAGCTATAAGTTAGGCTTGAACAAGCCTTCAACTTGTAAACAGCTGTAATCAGTCCCTCAAATGTCAAGCCAGGTTTAAATCATTTAGAATGAAGGTACATTCACAGTTTGCTTACTGGACCACTGGATGGATGACAGTTTTCTTACACATGCACAGTAAGATGCAAGAGTCTCACTTCTTCCCAGCTGTGCAATGGTTAATCATGGATTATACAGTATGAAGAGATGTAACATAACACTGCTGTCGTCATTAAACAGAGCGAGCGGGGGTGACATTATACCAGACTGATTGAAAGTTTAAATAATTAAAAAAAAAACTTGTTACTCCACTGAGTCCATTTCCAAATTATCTCAAAATGATACATTGAATAATTGTATGAAACACACTAATTTCTAATCTGACATTGCAAACATAAGCCATATATTATTAAATTTAAAATACTAGATTATAGTTTGAATCTTCTCACATTAATAATAATTAATAATCTCTCAATTAATTAAAATAATTGCACTTGAAATAAAGGAACAATTCCAGGGTAACTAGATTAATCATATTCTGCCCTTGCTTAATTTAATGTAAGACTTGACAATTTCTGCAGAAATTTAAAAAATGTACAGCACATTCTAATGTTCATATTTTGTCACTGTTCAAAAAAGGCAAAGCTATTTATTCTTGTCGTAAAACAAAATAACCAACTAAACACACTCCTGCTGTCGCATTTGTTTGTTTGTTATTGTTTTCTTTTCCAGGGTGATTGTTTTTATTGTATTTTATTGGTTAAGTCATAATTGTCTTTTTTCAATAGGTATTGTGAGATTCTTTGAATTCAAGTTAGATAAATTTGATATTTTAGTCAATTTTTTAAATACAGACAAATAATTTCCTTTTTTTATGTGTCAGCCTTGTAAAAAACTAATAAAAGTAATATGAAATCAGAACTGGAAGAATTAAACCTGCTGACAGACAGTGGATGATTCAACAATATTTATTACATACCTCCATAAAATGTGAATAATTGGCAATAATTGCTGTTTGTTTGCGTTCATTTTTCAGCCTTTCAGTAAGCAAAACATCTCATGAACATGGGCAGATTTAAAATAAACTTACAAAAAAGTTATTGAACAAATCTACAAATAGTTCACTTTTTGAGTCAACCTAATTTAAGCTGGCTGCCACAGCTAATCAAACTATTGTGCTAAATTTGGTATGGTAGTAACTGAGAGTCATCCACATTATTTACTCCAAGCACAAACTGATGGTTGGGATTTTTGTATAAATTGTTAGTACGTAAAGGAGCAGGTGTGTTTCTTTAAGTAATGCTACACTGAGAATCAACAATGTGTCAATTTATAAAAATTGTTCACCAAGCCCACAAGTATGTAAACACTGGGATCTAAACAAAATAACGTAGTCATGTGAGGAAACTTCATTCTTCATTCGAAGATTATTTTTGCGTTAACCAACAAAAATAATTACTAACAAAACAGTCCATTTGTTTATATCATGCAAGCATATTTTCATTTAAGTCAGTGTGTATGTGTGTGTGCGCACATGTGCGTATGTGGGAGAGGAGTGGTTTGTAGTCTTCTAAATAAAAATCAAACATATAATTAACAGAGCATTACTAACCAACACCGAACGCTTGTAACTGTAAATGCAATTACCACCGATACTTACAGTAAACAGTTTTATCAAAAGTTTGGCACGCACACAGCCACGAAGGGCCAATTGTTTATGTTTCTGGTGGCGTCTCTCTTGTCCGGAAGATGAGCAGCAGGGTTTTATGTAACAGACAGGTCAAACCAGCTTGAAACTCCTGACTCAACTCCCTGACTCATGCTGGTGTTGTGTCCACAGAGAGAGATAACACATCTGAACTCAAATGGGGAAAAAAAATCAAACACACACACATACATACACGTTGTGCTTTTAGTAAAGTGTGCAAGATGTTAAACAGAAAAGCACAACAGATCTGTTTGTCTACTGGAGTTCAGTTAAACCGCTCTACCTGCTGTGTTTTATGACAACAGAAACAATTCAACTGTGATCTTCTCAGTGTTTTTATAAGAACACTAACTTGAAAAGCTGTTTGGTCACAGAGGCTTATATGTATTTAAAGATGTGGCCAACTGGAAATCAGTAAAGTTATATGTAAAAAAAAAAACACAAAAAAATGTTGTAAGTTCATATTTTTAAGTCATGCGTATCAGCGGTGTGTTCCCTGTCAATATTTCTGGCAAACAGAACCTCGTGACATGATGCGTCCTGGAGCTGCTGGCACATTATCAACACACATTCATCATGCCACGCCTTAAAACACGCGTATGGGCACACAAACAGGGCACAAACATGAGTAAACACGCCACGCCATGTTCCAGTGAGAGTATAAACCTTCTGTATTTTGTCAGGTGAGGTGTGAAACAAATTTGTCGGCTGGTGCACACACAAACACAGACTGAGGACACACAAACAGTGAAAATCCATGTAGTAATGCGTCAAACTAATTTGTGACATTCATCCTCTGAGGCGGGTTTCATCTTTACCGCTCACACTCTGGCCATTTCTCACACACAGCGGGGGTTTGACGACTTAAATGCAAATGGACACAATAGGGGCGACAATATTTACACCACACGCCAACTCTCCTGGTCAGAGACACACACCGAGACAGGAAAACACAAACACACTTCTCCCAGACGGTCCCATATGGACTCATTAGGGGCCAGTCTATCGCCACCTGTGCACTGAAGGGCCCAACGGACCAGCTCTGACACTGACAGTGGACAGGGATTGCACAGGGAATATACA
This sequence comes from Anablepsoides rubrolineatus, assembly GCA_031762495.1. Classification (NCBI taxonomy): domain Eukaryota; kingdom Metazoa; phylum Chordata; class Actinopteri; order Cyprinodontiformes; family Rivulidae; genus Anablepsoides; species Anablepsoides rubrolineatus. The sequence continues at coordinate 17,984,361 of JARVGW010000564.1, read as the reverse complement.
CACCCACAGTCACGCAGGTCCAGAATGTGAGGGTGCACATGAGTGTGTGTTCACTCAGCTCCAAGAAAGGAACACACCCAATTCTCAGTAGCAGGAAGAAACGGCTTGGAGACACTGTGTTTACTGATTTTAGCGGATATGAGACCTCAGCTACTGACTTTACAAACATTCCTCTATAAACATTGATATTTCCCTTCTGAACCTTTGTTCCAGTTTCTCAGTTTTACATGAATGGAGTTTAAAAACTGTTCTTTAACCTCAAATCCTCACAACTGCTCAAGTGCATAATTAAGAACATAACTTACAAACAACACATGTAACAAATGCACATTAGACATTTTGTCTTTTGTCTCAGGAGTAGGGCAGGCCACCGGGTGTGAGCCTGGGCTGGGGGCGGTCTTGGGGCGTGGAGGGTTGCCGGCGGTGGGGCTGGCTCTCCGCTCTCCCCGGGGCTGCTGGAACTCCTGGGGTCTGGCTCCTGGCTGCTATGGTTGGCCCGCTGCCCGGGGTGACTGCCGGGGTCTGGTGGGTGGTCGGCCGGGGGTGTTCGCTTGGCCGTTGGCGTTGCGGGGTGGTGGTTGGGGGTGTGGCCTCTTGGCAGACAGGGGACGACCGGGCGGCCTGATGCGGCCTGGGCCTGGCCCTGGCGGCCTGCTCCTTCTCCACCCCAGAATGAGAGGGTCTGCCCCCTGGGTTTGGGTTTGTGCTTCCTCCGG
>JARVGW010000564.1:17968541-17982807 GCA_031762495.1 Anablepsoides rubrolineatus | reverse complement strand
AGTGGTTGGTAGAGGAACAGCCCACTGGTCCCAATGGGATGTTTTACTCCATCAGCCCTCCCCCCCCCCCCCCCCCCCCCCCCCCACTGTTTGTGTGTTTAGACTGTTCTGAAATCTTTTTTTTTTTTTTCAGATAAAAGGTTGCTCATCTGGTTTTTGGAAGAATCCAGACAAGAACAAGAATCATTCCTGCAGTTTTCCTGCTGATCCCTTGTTGTGATCATGTCTTCATTTTAGCTTTTGGTCAAGTTATTTCCAGAAACAAGTCAATACCTGAGGTAATTTTCCTCATTTTAATTCATTTATTTATCCAAATAGCTTAAGCCTTCTTTAGTTGTCAGGGTCTGTGGGGTGATGAACCCAGGATCAGGTGAACGCAAAGAATGTAAAACAAAAACATTTATAGGGAAAAAAAAGGCTAACATGGCAGCAAAAGACTTACGTAAAACAGAGAATGGCGGACCAAAACTGATGGTCGGAGGCTCGGAGCCATGCAGTGATCCAGCAGAAAAGTTGTGACAAAAGACTGGTATACAAACTGAGGGAGAGAGAAAATGGGCAACACCTGGGCTGATTGCAAACAACTGACAGGTGAGAGTGACTGACTGGAAAATTAGTGAGAAGCAGACTGGGGTGAACTGAGAAAAGGCACAGGAGAACAGAGGAAACAGAAACTAAACATAAAGACAATGTAACACAAAGAACCATCGGATATAATTACAAAACACATGGACTATGACAAAAGTCAAGGTAAAAATAATTAAATTTAATGAATATAAATCTATCTTCGCTGCTTTCAATTCAAATTCAAATCAATAATATATGTATATATATATATTGTATTTTTTTTAATGACTGTTCTTCCCTCTGAATGTCTGTGTTAGGGTTCTGCTTTTCAACTCCTCATAACGATAGTTTGTTTGAGTCTAAATTCTAAATCAGTAATAACCTATGAATCATTGTTGGGTGAATTTTTAATACAGAAGGTTCAGCCGTACCCTTCAGTCTCCTGCGTACATCCAGTCAAAATAAAATGACCCTTCAACCAAGTTGCACACAGCATGAACGCAGAGTTCTGTGTTGTTAATGACCTGCCAAAGTCATGCTCTACTTTTAGCTGTTTCTCAGTGTTTCCACACTTCTCAGGGGGCATAACATTCATACTTCATTACAGTAGGTCAGAGCCACACTGCTCCCCTCTGTATCACAAAGGGTTGTACCATCCTACTGCTGCCAAGGTACAAAATTTAGCTGTTCACAAAAAAATAAAAAAACATGCCGATGTGTGTTCACTTGGGCACACATACGCGCACACACAACACAATAATAGCCTAACCTTTATGCTGGATCAGTTGCTTATGTCTCAGGATATTTCATCATGTTGAAGCAAGGTGAGAGACCTCTCATTTCCCAAACTTTTTCCCTCTTTTATTCTCCTTCCAAACTTGCCTTTATTTGAGTTTTGCACTACCCTTTTCTACTAATATGACAAACTCAATGAAAGTCGGCATCAAAATGCAGAGCTTTATTCAGGGTGCTAAACTAACACACTGCTCATAGCATGGCTTATGGCTGGCTCTATAACTTTTTGCTATCTTGTATCAATTTGTTTTAAGATGGGAAAAAACTAAACCATTTAATTACTTGCATTGTTTTGGTGTACTAAAAACAGGTTTATGTCCAAAAATACTTTGTCTAAACTGTGAGGCATTCAGGAAGAAATTCCCACACTATTTTTCTGACTGTTGGTAATATTGTGTGTTCACTGTCTGAATTATCTGTAGTGTGACAAAGATACATATCAGTATGGAGAAAAAAAAGCCTGATTATTTGGTTAGTGGAAAAGTTGTCATTATTTCAATTGACATGGTCACACTTGTTTTTTTTTGTTTGTGTTTTTGGAAGAGCTCATTTATCATGTATTGTTTTTAAAACAGGTTTTTCTGTTGCAATCATGTCTGTTCAGACTGAAACTTAGCTCCATCTGTCCTAACTGGGTGACTCTGAGTCACCCATTTAGGACAGATAGAGCTAAGTTTCACAATATTCTCATCACTGGTATTTACTAATTGTTTGGGTTTCATGTCATTTGGATTGTTAGATACTAACTGAAAATTCAAACCTTATATAAAATGAGCCAAACCCTTCAAAATGACTAGAATAGATAGACTTGCTTTTAGATTTTTAAGAAAATACATAGATGATGTGATTGGCCCTGCTGATCACTAATTCTGCTGGCAGGTGCCTTCTTCTTCTTCTTGGTTTCTTTTTTGGCGGTTGGCAAACAACTGTAAGGTGCATTACCGCCACCTACTGATGTGGAGTGTGGACTGGATCAGCGCTCAAACTGGCAGGTGCCTCTTGTTGCTGTTTCCTTTTAAGGTCCTGAGAGGGGAGGAGCCAGTTTGACCTGGAGCAGTTATCAGGAGCGTGTGGCGCAGGTTGGTGGGTGGTTCCCCTCAGATTAGTCGGAGAGACGACAGGTGATGGAAAAAGTCGCCTGGTCACCATCTTCCTAATGTCCTGGTGCGGCTTAGTTTGGACAAGCTGATCGGTCAACAATGATTTCCAGGCTGGAGGTGTGATCGGCGAAACGTTGAGACTGAAATTTGGTGGGAGCATGGCGGCTAATGAGGTGGCATTCTGGCGGCGGTCTCGTTCGAGGCGGAACCAGTTTTGGGCCTCGGTGGTTGTGGAGGACCAGTTGGTGAGGCGCACACCTTGTGCAACCGTTAAGTGGGGAGCACCGAGGATGAGTTTTCCCCCACTACAACACTCCTAGACACTTTAATTAAAAAAAAGCCTCTAAAGGGTTTAAAACTGTCATGTTCCCCATTTTTTATGTTGCGGTCCTAAAAGCCGGGCCTTAACAGATGTGTAGAAGTGTTGAAAATGTATCATGTTGTTATCCAAAACCAGTATTAACCTGGAAAGTATAAATACATATGGTACTCTGCTCACCAGTAGTTTCATTGGATTGTTTGCTAAATCAGTTCATTTTATATCATCAGTGCAAAGCAGTGCAGTTTGAACTGTTTGTATTTTCATATTAACAACTTAACTTAACTTTTACACTTCACATCCTGGCATCTATATATTTTTAAATGTTGTGTGGAACAAATCTTTGTTCTACTGGAATCTCAAGGAACTTGATGCTAAATTTGCCCTGGTGTCACATCCGGGGAGTTGTAGCAGGAAAACAGATGAAGGCACACAGGAGGCAGTTTTCAGAAACTGTGTGATTTATAACGCTTTAATAACAAACCTAATACAACAGAGGAACTGGTAAACTGCAAGATGCATGGAGATTAATAGCCAATTTGATATAAAATCCAAAACAAATGTTAGAATAAAAACTCAGAAGGCTACTGAGTGTGCCTATTACAAAAGAAGCACAGGTGCTATAAAACATACTAGAAACAAGTTTTACGAAGGACATAAGATCAGAACAGAACTTTATTCTCTTGTTTTGCTATATGCAGGAAACTGATTCAGTTCTCAGACTTGAACCTTTATTTTGCAGACATATAAAGCTGATCACATCACAGCGCTGTGGACCATTTCACTCCAAGCCTCCCTCTGTTCCAAAGTATCTGTAATTTACGATTATTTCTGCAAGTTACGTGTCTTTACATTGTTTATACAAAACCCGGTCACACCAACTGGGGGTCCTATGTCAGACTCCTGCTCTGTCGTGTGACCAGAATGATACATTTTGACCAAACAACCAATGTTTGAAGAGGGAGAAAGGTGAACACAATTTTTCTGTAGTTCAGCCTTTTCCTTCTAAATGTTTAAAAGAAAGGAAACAAATGCAAGTCGATAGATGAGTAGAGGAGTAAATTAAAGCCATTTATTTTTACAACCCTGTAAAAATACTTGTTTCCTTTCCTCCAATCAAAAGTTTGTATCCGATTCATTGTAATTTTCACATTTTGACCTGCAGCAAATTTAGCTGAAAGAAACAAACTGAGGTCTTGAGTTCAATTCATGTGGAAACACTTGTGGAACACATTTCTCTTTTCAACTCTTTATGAAAGGTGTTACCCATTAATTTTTTTTTGCTAGTTTTATGTGGCGCAGGCTTTCACTTCATCCCATTGTGATGTTTGTTTTGCACCACTCTCACACAACCCCTGACATGAAATTGTTGCCATCCTTGAATTCATAGTATCCTTCAGTGGCAATGGTTAAAAACTGCCTTTGTAAAGAAGATGTTTGTTTTCAATGTCTATCGTTTGTTCATTCTTTTATGCCTTGCACATTCCTTATATGTTTGTGCTGCTTCAATGCCAATGTCCTTAGCTGCTTTACAAGATGTGACACCTTGCTTTGCAACAACTTTAGAAACTTGAATGTCAAGGATAAACTTTTAGAAGAATACATGCAAACAGATTCCTGCAATATTTTGTGTTCTGTGTGGCAACATCTGCTAAAAAATTGTGAATTATTAGCACCTTCTTCAGATTTATTGTCCAATTTTACACTTGTGATCAGGTTATTGAAAGGTACACCCTGTCAGTGTTGTCTATTACAACAAAATCACTAAAGTAAAACAAAAACTAAAATTCTGTTTTTCTCCTCTTTCTAAAATTTCTAAAATACAGTATTGTATGAATGGTAAATTGTCTAAACTGTTTTTAAAGGTGCCAATGCAACTTGCTACCCCAAATCATACATTTTAAAATAATATTAAATAAGAAAAACGGCTGATTTATTGCACAAACAATAAATCAGATCTTAAACAAATCATGAGCTGTAAACCTTAACCCTAACCAACATTCACATTGTTTTATATACAAGACATGACAAGTAAAAAAAATACTTCAGTTTAGTGGAAAAATGATAAAACATACAGTAACTTTGGTATGCTCTCCCTTTATTCTGGTGGGATGTGAGAAAGAAACATTTAGTCCCACAGCAGTAACAGACACACTGGGTTGAGGATGACAAAAATACAGTTTCATGAATAATTTTCAAATGTACTAAAGAGTTGTGGTAAGAGTTTGTTAGTGAATGTTTTGATTATTATTTTTTTTTTGCATTTTAAAGGTTAAACTATGTGGTGTCATCAGCTGTCAGTTTAACATTTCAATTTATCCAAAATAATCCTTAAACTTAAACTGTGGTTGTGTAAACTCTGTTATCTTTAACTCTGTTAAATGAAGGATTAAATTAGTTTTAATGATTCCCTTTACTTTTTTTAAATAAAATTTGTGTTGTAATTTCTTTTGTTTAGTATTTACCATTTATACTGATTGTATTTATTGTATTGATTAAGTCATTTAGATAAGGCCTTTATTGGCATCGTACAGAGCACAAAGAAATTACATTTCACAACACACATTCAGAAGAAGACAGAATATAACCAACATAGGAGAACAGGTGCCCTGGGTCATGCAGCCGCCGATCCCTGTACAGAACAATTTTAACCTTGTTTTGTATAACCTTGTTTGTTTTTAGCAAGTCCAGGTTGAACAAATGAAAAATAGCTTTTGACTAATTCTGGCACATTTACAGAAATTAATTAATGTGCATTGTCCTTGCCAAATAATTAAATTAAATTACATTACATGCCAGTTCAGCCATGTAAAGTCCAACGTTTGTGACATATTTCAGTAATATTTATTTTAGAGTTTAGGTATAAGGGTGTCTTGTTCATGAGTAATGGTAGAATGGGAAATGGATCCACGGATCAGGGTTTCATCCAAAGTAATGAGGGTATTGTTCAGGTCAGTCATAGTAAAGAAAGATTTGAAACAAAAGACAAAACTCTCAGTACTGCTCTGTCTATGTTCCAACCCTCACCTATTGTCATGATCAGATCTGTGCTCCTTCACGTTGAAAGGAGTCAGTTGAGATGGGTCGGGCATCTAATTAGACGTCCTGGATGCCTCTCTTTGGAAGTTTTCTGGGCATGTCTCACTCATAAAAGGCCTTCGGGCAGACCCAGAACTCTCTGGAGGGGTTATAGTATATCCTCTATCCTGAGAATTTTTTGTTTTGTTTCAAATTTTGTCTATAGCATGCAACTCATTGCTAAAAACAGTCCTAACACACTTTCCCAAAGCAGGCTGCATACATAAATGGATAATTTGTATTATTTATTTCAAAACCTTATAATACTTGACATTTAAGAATAAGGGTACTTCAGTGTTTATGCATTGGAAGTCTTTATTGAAAACACTAACAATATAGCATGAGTACACCAGAGCACAAATCACCGGTTTGCACGCATTTCTAATGCTTGTAGAATAATGAATTGTGCCAACGGACATGAAAAAGTCATTGTGAAAGGCGGTGCTTTTTGTTAAGCATTTATACCAGCGCAATCTGGAAATCTTTGCACAGTCTAATTTGCAGCTGAACAGCTCCTAATTGCACATTTCATCAAGGTGCTTGTGTTCTCTGTTTGTACGTACACGTGTGTAATGTCCTGGTGTAACTGCCAGTGACTTGGTCATTAACATACTGCCTCTGCAAACGCACACACACACTCTCAGCCGGTGCCGAAGGCAGATATATATACAAGCGACAACCTCAAATGCTCCTTGCAATGTACATGTTTTACTCTACTCAAAACCACACACACACATCAACTACACACACTCATTTTTACTCATTTTTACATACATCCTCCAAGCACACATGCTTCCCATTCAATTTCACACATGTCAGGGGAGACTCCCAACCAGGCATATTAAAGCAGCTCATTATTTATGCAAGGGAAGAGATTGCCAGTCCCCGATTTGCCTCATAAAATGTTAATATATTCATCTGAAGACTGTAGTCTTTTAATCTTCCACACTAGGAAAACACTTATCTGCCACTACAGCACTGTGTAGTACAGTAGCTCTTTCGTGCCTCAGACTCGTTTTCTTTCAGTACCTTTGTGTTCGACGCTCTCTATCGCGACCCCCGATCTCTGCAGACAGAAGCCAGCAGCGATCATTTCAAACCACTTGGGGATGCAAAGTCTCATTGTGCGCTTGATGTTTTTAATTGCCAAAATGCAGTAGACGATTTGCTTAGCAGGTTCTGCACCTAACTGTGATTCTGCTGAGGTTGATTCATTATAAATCTTGTTTAAATGATCCCTGGTCACGCAGCTTTAATGTAGGGGGCATTGTGTCACCCTTCAAAATGTCTTCTATCTTTTTAAAGCACTGCTCTTAAACAGACATTTATAAGTAATAATTATTATTTTAACTAGGGTTGCACCGATACATCAGCCGGCCAATGTATTGGCACAGATTTCCTGAATTTTGGGAGATCGACCGATACTTAGATAAGATGGGTAGAATAAACTGGCTTCCCATCTACCTCCACAAAGGTCTGAAAATCAGCCACTGTTCCCTTTTGTTCTAATATGAGCACTACCTAATGTCTAATTAAAACAAGTTTGTATTGTTTCAAGGGTATTGTTCAAAGTTTTTTTAATAAAGTAAAATTGGAACATTAATGGTGTATTGTGACCTTATAACACTCAGCAGGCCAGACTTTTTAAAGATCGGTGACCGGCCAGAAAACTGCATTTGGTTCATCTCTTATTTGAACTTATTTGACTTAAGATTGATACCAATAGTATTGATACTAGGACAAATTCAACAAACCTTAAATGTTTTGTTATAAAAATAATATTTAAATAATGTTCACATGCTATAAACGTTTTGAAATTGAAATTGTTTGGTTTTGGACCTGTTTTATTGTCCTGTGAGAATTAAATTGTATTTCCCCAAATGGAGGTTGTTTAAAAAATCTATTTACAAAAAGTAAGAACTCACTTTAAAATATCCAAAATGTTATTTTAAAATAGATGCTGGGGAACCAGAACATGATAAGAAATGATCTAACAAGACAGTCACCCTCAACCTCCCAAGCCTCTGGTAGAGCAGCTGGGCTTGAAGAGAAGCTGAACCACCCATGTGGAGGACATAAACAATCAAGGGCAAGAAAAACAGTTAACATACATCAATATACAAATATGTGAGGGAAAATAGCAAACTCTACACCCAAAAACCAAATATTTTATTAAATAAAAGATTGTTAGAACATTTGAATTCCTAATTACAACAGCTCAGTCATTCTTGTTTTGTTTTACTTGCAGCTTGACGTCCATCTGCGAAGAAAAGAGCAATGCAGAACAGACCGAAACGATGTTGCTGATGGACAAAAACACTTTGGTAACTTGTGTCAACAGAACTAGAAGAAGCATCTGAGCATGAAGTAATCCTGACACAGGCGTGGGAGAGCCATCAGGATTCGCAGCCCTGTTGCTTTGCTGAGATTCATCCCAAAAGTGTTGAGTGCAATGACAAGTTTTTGTATGTGTGCCATTAGTTGGGTGGTGGAGACTGCTAGTGCCATCCACACTGTGGAAACAACTTCTGTATTTTCAGTTTTGTCACTGTGCCTTTGAAACTGCAACAATAAATAGGCAGGAAAAAGAATATCAAAGCATCACGATCAAAAACAACAAACAAGGACAAAAACTTTCTAAAGGACGCTGTTCCAGATACGTCTACAGTCAGTGGCAAGTTGCACCAAATAATTTGATTATGGAAGGAAATTGTGTAACTAAGTAACAGAATTTTAGATACAATCTTATATTTTACACTTTGTGATCAATTATAGCCATTTGCTTTAAACTGGCAGAGAATCAGTGTATTTCTGCTGAATGAGTGCTTCTGCAGTGTAACCAAGAATTGTTGGCATTCCAAGGTCTGACATAAAAGGTACCACCCCCAGGGTGTGACCAGGGTGTTTGGGCTTTGGAGGCACTTGAGACGAGAGAAAGATGCTAGCATAAGCAGATGCAGGGATGTAGAGAGGGCCCTTGTTTTGGTTCTGATAAAACTCAGGGTCGTACACAAACTGGAAGACAAAGACTCGGAGCAACGAGATGGAGTTTTACAGCTGAAGAATATCATTTTAGAACAGAGAGTTCACTCGGTTTTCTGCACAATTATTCTGTATTCCAATTTTTGATCACATTTTCTTACAGTTGCAGTCTACTTTGGAAATTTTTTGAGCATTCAGTATAAAATCTTTCAATACATTAAAGCAAAGCTTTGGAAGGCCACATCCGGCCCCCAGGTGACCTCATCAATGAGTTTATTTATTACTTCATTCAATATAAAAACAGCTGTGAATCAATTATTAAATGTGAATTTAAGATTTGACTAAGGTTGGGCGATATGTAACGATTTTCCAACCAATCAGTTCAACAAATGACGATGGGCGATATGTTTGCGAAGGTGAAATTTGGAGTTTTTGCAAGGCAAACTTGCACAGACTGATTTGCCAATGTCCCAAATCAGAGGAACTAGTTGCCAAAATAATTACAATGTCACATATTTGTGATTAATTTGACTTTAAACTGGATGAAAGGGGTAAACCACAAGCACAACATAGGAACACATCTTAGGCACCGCTTGTTTTTGTACGTGCCAAATCGATCAGAAAGACTTTTTTTAATAGAAGTGTACATGCTTGCTGGAGGAGATAATGTTTAGTTTTTGTTTAATCTTGTATTTGTTGTTTCAAACTTAATGGCTCTTTTTCACTAGCACCTCTACAGCACAGTTTGACTTAGCTGAACTCTGTTCAGCATGGTTCATGGTTACATTTCATAACAGCTCTAGTGGGTGGGTTCATCATAAAGTTGGGCAGTCAGAGTCTGAAAACTGACACCACACACCGTAGTAGTAAAAGAAGAAGACAAAAGATATGCAACACAACAATGGAGGACATGGTAGTGTGGATCAGGTTGTTGTGAGAATATCTTGTGACGCAAACACTCCTCCCCCTAATCACACAGTAACCAACAATCTGCTGAAGTCCCATTTTTAGGCTATCATGTTAAACTTGGAACCACAGCTAAGTAAATTCTGAAAAAGTGGCTGGTTTATTGAATCCTTGCTAGTGGAAAAGCCTTGGCGCCGTGGAGAGCCAAGTCGAACCATGCTGTAGAGGTGCTACTGAAAAAGGGGCATAACATTGAAACAGCTTGTAAATACAGTTATACACACCAAGGCCCCGGGCTGGGAGGTGATTCTGTGACCTTCTTGCTGAAAAAAACTGTTCTAACCACTGTGCTGCCAGGTCAAACATGTTAAGGCTCATGGTCAGCTTATATAACTTTATTCTGAAAATATTCAACTCAAATAACTAGATTCAAAAACCTTCAAGGCAGTAAAGTTTGGATTTGATTTAATGAGGTGAAAAATCAAAGAAAAAGAGCAAAAGTTTGAGAAAAGCAAAAAAAGATTTTTTAAAATCCCTCCACAGTGAAACAAAATTAGTTAACAGCAAAAGTATGGTCAATATATGTGTATAGGTTCTGAGTGAAACTAAATTTACAGACAGGATCGGTGTTTACACCGAGGACAGCAAAGGAAGAAGAATCTATCACACGTGCAAAACGTTCACCAAAGATTGAATGGCAACCGTAACAATGTGTGCAACAACGGGAGCGGTGCTGGCAGAGACGTATGGATGTTTTCATGCACAGAACTGCGACTCGATGTAAGAGGAAATAAAGTGCCATTCTACTGACGCTGACATGCTCTTCTAAAAGAAATCACAGAGTTTTAAGATTCTACGTTCCTAGCATCGAGTACTTTGAATATCAGTGTAAAAGGAAAATTTCCAAGTGAACACAGAGAACGAAATGTGATAATCAAAAAAAATGAAGAGGAAGTTGCTCTAAGGCCAAACGTGGAGTTTAGGGTAATTCTTACATTTTGCTCTAAGTACCTGTCAGACATTTGATCACCTTTAAAACAAAAAAGGGGAATTTGTAAAGGATTGTCACAAACATCCCGACATCTCAACCCTAAACTGCAAGATCTTGTATAAGAATTAAAGGCTTAGCATTCCTTGAAGATGTGCATGTCACCCTCCACCTTTTAGACTGAGATCATTTTATGTTGAGGAATGAAACTTTTAGCTGTTTACATCAAACTTTGAAAATTTAACTGTGCACAAGGTTGTGATAATGTTATGTTTAGAGTAAGTTGTGAACAACTCGGAACTAAAGCCTAAGTTTAGCACATTTGTAAAATTGACCGTTTATGTCCAGTTTGTTTGTTTGTTTTTGCACTTTATAAACTGAGTTTGCTGTGGCAGCCATCTTAAATATGAATTGGCTATAAGTAATCATTTATATATGTACAGCCAATGATTACTTAGAATTGTAATTAAAAAAAATTGTCTTCATAAGATATTTTGCTAAAAGAACAGTCAGAGTTAATTGTAAATAGTTAATAGCTAAATTTTAATCAGAACCTTGAATTTAAAGATGATTCTCAGCTACTATCACACCTCATTTTAGGTAAATATCTGTGTAATTGATTAGTCCATTCATCCATTTTCATCTGCTTATCAGGTCGCAGGGTAGCAGGCTCTGCAGAGAGACCCAGCCTTCCCTCTCCCCAGCCACTTGGGCCAGCTCATCCAGGGGAATCCTGAGTTGTTTCCAGGCCAGCTGAGAAACAGTCCCTCCAGCGAGTCCTGGGTCTCCTCCTAGCTTCATATAACTGATTAATATGCAGCCATTTATGTGTGTTTTTTTTTTCTTTTGTTTTTGTTTTTAGAAAATAAGTTGACTGTGGCAGCCATCTTGATCTGGGTCGAGTTGGGTTCATCAGATATTTTGTTAACAGCACTTGACTACAGAAAAAGAGACAGGTAAAAACATTTTTGTCCACCTTGCTTCTCAACTGCAGGTGATAAGAAAAAACTACATGCGCTCTCGTGCAGTTCTAACAGCAGAAAGGAAAGGCGGAGCTTTTGGTGAAGGTCAAAGTTGAGGGCTTCCAGGAGAAACATTAGGAACAAACATGTATAACCACTTGTTAAAATAATTAATGGGTTATTTAAATGAGTACTTGATACCTGCAGCCCTAATTTATAGCCTGCAGAGCTGGTGTATGGTAACTGCTTTGCAGAACATTTGCTGGTTTTATTGTCAGTTCTGCTTTATGAGCAGCATGATAAAAACCAAGACATGAGACGCTTCGCTGACACCAAAATATTCTCACACATAAAACTTATACAAGGAGAAACAGTTGTTAGTTCTCTTTTGTCTGTAAATCAATAGTTATTGAGCATATTTCTGTGGGTTATGATGACATGAAGCGTTCATTTTCCTTTGTTTTTGTTTTTTTTTCTAAAGGAAAAGAGCAAAGAAGGAAGCCTATTGTTTCTGTGCAATTAAAAGATACTTAACAACATATTCTTTTACTTATAAAACATGTGTTTATTTTCTTATTAGTGTAGCAAATTATGTATGTTACTGATTACTTTTGATAACCTTTGATAACCACCAGTGACACTTTTAATGGATTTATGTTGCATCTTTTAATTCAAATGAAGTGTCATTGTGTATCCTTCTCAATACGTTTGAATCAAGTGTTCGAAAGGGAAAACATTAACCACCAGGAACGACAGCAATGAAAAGTTCTTTTCTGCCCTCTCTGTTTGAATCCAATTACTTCCATCTGCATCCACATCTTCCATTAAACAAATCAAAAGAGGGAAGCGTTTCTCCGTCCGACTTTTCCCATCCAAGTTTTCACTGTGAATCCAAACTTGAGCTGAAACTTTCTTCAAAGAAACAACGTTGGCCTTGACAGCATAACAGACTGACCTTCTGTACTTTCCAAATATCAAAAGACTCATTTCAACACCCATTCATTCACTTTCACACATTAATATAACACATTTCCTGGTACAATAGGCCAACATACAAACACACGCAGATGGCAGGCGCTGGGCCCAATCCAGTGTGTGTATTTCTGTGTGTGTGATTGTATGTGTGACTGTGGCTGTAGGAGGTTGACAGGCAGTGTGTCTGTGACTGTCCAGTCCAATTCTGTCTGTGCCTGCTTAGAAGGGAACTTAGTGGAAAATGGGTTCATGATAATATAACAATAATAATAATTAGAATAAATGCATGTGGAGTTTGATGTGGTTTTTGAGATTAAAGACGTAAAAACATGTGTATTTATATGTTTAAGTGAACTAACGTCTGCCAGATCCAGAAATGGGCTTTACTCTGTTACTTAGTATTTTTGGCACACTGATAAAGCTCTTGAAGCCACCAGAGTGAATAATATCCAACAGATTGGAGAGGCCTGCTTGGATTCTCCAGCCAGCCCTCTCTGGTTTGATAAGATTTTTTTTTCTTCTTTTTGTTAGCCAGCACCTCGCAGCACCTCAGACTTCAAACAGTTACATATTGCCCCGGAAATTGTTGCAGGCGGCATGTCATGCAGATAAATTTATTTCTGATCAAACATCTTCCGGCTCCGTTTATTTATAGGATGAGCGGCGAGCCGGGTGGGAAACAAGGATGGAGAAGAAGGAGTCGAGGGCTGAGATGAAATACAACAGATGCAGAGACAGTTTATCAGCTGAGAACCATAAACAGACAAAACCTTTGACCATGAGTAACTTCTCGTGCATGTACCTGTGGTGATTTTCAGACAGAATATAAAACCAAAGTTTAGATGCAATGGAAAAGAATGAAACAGTGTCACAATAAATGTGCTTCTAAGTCTTATTTTGTTGTTAAATTTCAGTCAATTTTAAATTGTTTTTTGTATTGCTGCTGTAATTCTATGTAGGTGCTGCTGTATAAACAGTAAACCACAGTCTTTTTATGTTTTAAGTTCCAGTTGGACAGCACATTGGGTTGCTTTGTGCATAAAATTTACTTTATAAAGTTTGCATTCATTTTGATTTAGAAATAGATCACACACACACATTGGTTTTTCTGTTTTTGTGGGGTCTTTGCCTTGACTTACATTCATTTTCCATTTAACTACCCCACCCAAAATCAGCATCCATAACAGGCTCTGCTCCCCATTAGGAGCATTGGGTTCCCCCACAAGTCTGTGTTTTTTCTGGAAAATGGTCCCCATGATGTATCAAATTTGCATACACACACAAAAAAAAAATTAAATAAATAATTTACTGTAATTAAGACAGTGCTGCATCTTTGGCATTTAAGGTAATTCCTACTTGAGAAGGCTGGTTACAGACTCACCTGGTGTTATGATCCAAATCCTCACACTGGTTCAGGATTCACAAGTGGTTGTTTTTTGTGGTTTTTTTTTTTTTTGCATGTGTGTCAAATTGTAAAATAAACATCTCTTAACAATGCAAACCCACCACAATACAGTAGTGTGTGTGTGTGTGTGTGGGGGGGGGGGGTTATGGGGGGTTATGGGGGGTGTATTGGGGGTTATATGTCAAAGCA
>JARVGW010000564.1:17947954-17964307 GCA_031762495.1 Anablepsoides rubrolineatus | reverse complement strand
AATATAAAAAAAAAAAAAAAAAAAAAAAAAAAAAAAAAAAAAAAAAAAAATACTCAAGTAAACATATATATATATATATATATATATATATATATATATATATATATACAGGGAGTTGGTGCATACTAGTATATCACACAACATATATTGAAATATTAACAACCACTTCAGTAAAACTAAGCATGTTTCTCTTACTGTGCTTTATTAACAGTCAAAAATAGCCACAGCTGGAGGTTGGATGGGTGATGGAGGATTAATTTAGCAAAGAAAAGATTCAGATGTGATTCATTTGTGAATCTATTTGGGAAATTAAAGCTTTAAAAAATCTAATTCTTTCATCTATTGGATTCACATTTAATTCTTATTTCATTTTCATTCTCCCTCTCTTGTTCAAGCACAGTAATAATAAAGTATAAAATGCTGCCACAGAATGATTATAAGATGAGGGGAGTTACACAGAGATACAGATGTTTGTGATGGATAAAAGTGAAAGGTGTTTATTTTTTAATTACCAGTCTGTAGAAATGTTTAATGTCAATGTTTTATTCTGGTGACTAAACTGAAAGAAACTCAGTAAATTAGTTTTGATGTTAATGTGAGGAAAAAAGGTAGAGAGAGAGCGAGATATGGAAGTGATTAAAAAATGATCAAGTGATTTTAAAAAACGCTGATACCTTTTTTTTTCTTCAAAAGAATAAGCTTTGAGCCACATTCATTTCTGTATAAATGATTCTGCTCGAGTCACAGGTAATTATTTTCAATTCCAGCGCTCTTTGACAGAAATAAAAAAATATATATATATATATTTCTGGACACACTGAGTGTGGCGCACTTAGTGCAGCACAAATGTGCAGTTTGAAAATGAAGCGTCACACAGAGGCTCAGAAAAAGCTGCACTAACTGGCAGATAAAAGAATGGATCAACTGATTCATCTGCAGGGCGGCTGGCTGGCTCATGTTGTTAGAATCAAAACCGAAATGAAAAAAAGTCACTAATTTTTTTTCTTTAAAAAAATATGCTTTCATAAAAACTTCTCTGCTACAGCCTCCACAGAAGTCAAACACTATAGTTTTAGTTTGACATAGAGGGTGATCTCAGTTCTGATGATAAATTATTAAGTTACAGATGCACAAAGTACATGAGATTTTTAAAGAAATATGTTGAAGAACAGCATAAATGTCATGAAAAGGTTTCAGAGCTTTAAATTGCTATAAAAGTCAGAGAGGAAAGGCCTTCAGGAAGGGAATTGATCCAAATAAGTACAAATCAGAATCTGCAACATTTTGTTTTGATAAACAAAACTTTAGTTACTTTTCAGCTCTTAGTGTCCGAACCTCCAGTTAAACAGTGACATAACACCCGCTTCGGATGTTATCATCCATTAAATGGACCGTTATCAGCCCGCTGGACATAAGAGCCCATATTGTAAAACCACATAAACTATGTGGAAATCATGTTTTCTCATGTGAAAATGGGTTGAAGTAACAAGTGAATCACAGAGACAATAACACTGGGACTGGTGGCACAGTGGAACACAGAGGAATGAAAACTGTACAAGGGCACAAAACAACATCCTTGAGACATCCTATGGTTTAAAACTGCATCTGTGTCACCATAGGTGTCCTGAAGTACACTTACTTAAGTCAAAATCTTAGTTATTTATACTATTTATACTGGATTAAGTATTTTCAGCTGACTTTTTCCTTCTACTCTTTACATTTTTATGCACTTATCCGTACATTCTTCTTATTTATTCATATTATTTCTATTTCACTTCAGCTTGTTTTCATTCTTGCTTTTCATTTAAAAAAAATTTCCAGATATAGAGTGAACTTGATTATAATTGAATGAGAAGTATAAATATTTACCACTCTGACACCCTACTAGTTGGTACGATCCACCACACCTGTATGACACAAATCAGGTCACACTCCAGCAGGACATAGCAGATGTACATATAACCATGGCAGAGATACAAATGCAGCTGAAACAGGTAGAGAGTGCACCCTAAATGTTTCATTATTAACATTTTATTATAACATTTTGGTCATTATAGCCTTTAGAAAAAGGTTTTTGGGGGAGGTGGGGTTGTGCACTGTAGACCCCTGTAGCACAGCCTAAGCCAGAAGTGCCCAAGGTGGGGCCTGTGGGCCAGAATTGGCCTGCCAAGCCATTTGATTTGGCCCACCAGCAGTTGTCCTGCCAGTTGTATGTAGAAACTCTACATTTCCAATTAAGGCTACGTCACACTGCAAGATTTTAAAACAGTTGGACGATTTTCAAAGACTGAGAGAGCCCACACCTAAGGATTAAAAATCATGGATATACCATAAAAAAATAAAACAACTTTACTTAAGAAATATTTGCATTTCTTGTACTGAATTTGGCCCGCAGCCCTCAGATTGATTTTCCTTTTGGCCCTCTCAGGGAAAATGTTTGGGCAACCCTAAGCTTTTATCCTTAATGACTCTTTTTTCCCCCTTACAGTACATTAATACTTCTATTTGAGTAAAAAGCTTGAGTTGATACTTCTACTTCTAAAAAAGTATTTTAAAACCCCAGTTATTATATTAAGAAAAGAAGGTGAATATTTTTGACACCTCTGTGGGTCACAGCTGTCAAAGACACTTAAAGGGAAAGTACTAGTGTGTTACTAGAAAATAGGGAATTAACCTTTTGTGGTTAAACAGCATTCTTTGCATTTTTATTTTATTTATTTATATTTTACTTATATCTTACTATTCCCTGTTTGCACCTGAACGTGCACTCTTAGGTGGGTTTTTCCTTGTGTTGGCAGACACTGTGTTTCCTTTTTTACATTAGACACTGAAATGTTTTATTAGGCTTGTTTTAAAACACGTTTCTGAAATAAAAATATAATTATTTGCATTCACTATTAGAGTTTCATCTTTTTTTTTTAACTAATTCATTTACTAATTAAGGAATAATTGCAGATAATGACCTCATGATGCAAAAATAATTATGGAAATGGGAAAATGCCATTAGAGTGACTAGAGCTCAGAGACAACAGATGGTAGCCAAAGTTTCAAGCTAACAGCAGCTCATTACACTGCAAACAATCCAAACATCTTGTCTGCTTCACAAACAAACCCTATTCTGCTGCGTGGCAACAATTAGTATTTGAAAACATTTTTACATTACAGCTCATTTAAATTTCTGGGCTCTGTTATTAAAAAAGCAAACCAAGTTGACTTGTCCTGATACTTTTTTCTGTTGCAGAAAAAAAGAAAAGAATCTTAAAGAATCTCATCTTCTTTGCTCTTGAAACTAGGTCACAGTTTCAAGAAGCGAGGGAACAGGCTTCCATAATGAGAAAAAAAGAGTCACTGACATAATGTCACACAGCTGTGCATGTGTGTGTGTGTGTGTGTGTAGGAGTGAGACACCTCATCAGGTGGTTTCAGCCATAGCTGTGTGGTATTCTCTCAGTGCTTCGCTCTGATGGCCCTGTTAACTTCCTGCCTCGGTGTATTTTTAGCCTGACTCACCTCCACTGTTTCACTTTTATACACTGAAACCAGACTACAGGTTCAGCTTTCTTCAGTCATCTTCATACTGACATTAATTGTCTTTTTTTGTCGCTTTTTTTAAAGCCTTATTACAGGGAAAAAAACTTTACCAAATGAAAACTGTTTCGCTCTCTAGTTCGGTATGTCAGCAATGAGGACGTGTTGACATTTTTATGATCATTAGTCTTCCTCTGGTCTGACTTCAGAGGTAATCAGCAAAGGAACTGTGGTTAGGCCAAAGATTTCTGTGCACTGAATGATGACATAAGAAACATTTACCCAGAGCTCATGTGGGTTTTATTGAACTTTCATCCTTGTAGAAGTCCTTATTTGTTTAGAGGAAGATTTGCTGAAATCGCACTGTGGGAAAACAACTGTGAAATGCAAGTATTTTTATTTCCTAGAAATAATCTTTCAGATATGCACAGCGATGATTCCATTTTCACTGGAAATTTGACAAAATACTCAAAACTGCAGTGTTTCAGCTCTTTATGGCGGTGTGCCAACCTCTGACCCAGACCGAGAGGAGAATGAAGATGACAAACCTGCAGAACCGCAGAGTCATGAAATGATGAAATTGGTAAACTGGACATCTATGACTATATTTAGACGTTCTGCAGCAAATACTGTGACCTAATAGTTTAGAAAATGTAATAGACGTTTTGTATTCATAATATTTAAAAAAAGTGCAACTGTTATACGCACATGCATTTGAGAATGAAATATGTTACTGCAATATACATACAGTACATACACTTATATATAAACTCAAACATTTTTAAAAAGGCAGTTTTATTACATTTGGGTAAGTGTGTAGAGGTGTTTTGTAATCATTTTGTTTATTCTTGAAGATTCAAAAACTGGAGAGTTTAAAAAACATACAGTCGCATCCTGTTTTGCACAAGCTTTTTATCACTGGGAATGTAGCTAAAGTGGGCAAAATTAAACAAACAAATTGTAATCGTTACAATCATTTGTTTTGTGTGTATTTTATTTTTACACCAGCATCTAGTAGTGAAACACCAAGGTGTTTCCTGCTGGTGCTTTTTCAGGCAGGATGCTATTTGCAACACAACACCTATACTTCCCACACCCTCCCAGTGTAAGTTTCTCCCATTGCAGTTTATTTTGAAAGGGTAATAAAGTGGAAACTATAGCTCAGCCAGCATACACACATCCTCCTCCCCATTGAAATGTTGAACCAGTGGATCTAAAGTTGGCAGACATTTTGTTACGCAAAGCTTCTGTTTCTTGAGGGTTTTTCAGCACACGTCAGTTTTTAAGCAAAAAGTTAAAACAGGCAACTGTCCTGAATCATAAAACAGCAGCCAAGAACAAAGCTTGTTAAAACTGCTTTCTCTACTTTAAACAGTTTGTTGTTGCTTTGCTACCACTTTGTGTGCTACAGTAATTAGCTGTTAGATGGATTAGATGGATAAAGGAGAAAATAGGCGCAAAATATGAGAATAACTAAATAGGTCCAAGTTGCTGTAAAGTGGAAGGGGACCAGAAAGGGTAGGGGGGTTTATGTATTCAAAGAAAGGTTAAATACAAATCTGAAGACTGTTTTTAGTTTGAATGTTCATACTAGAACACAAGTTAACAACTGATATGTCTGCTGTGTTGTTTTACCCAAATCCTGATGCCACTAAACTTTGATCATGGACTGAAAAAAAGGTAATAATTCAAAAAATTATTGTAAGAGAATATTTAGTTAACTTAAAATGTATTTATTTGTATTTTGATGTTAATACTGACATCTACTGGCATGGCATGGTTGGGTAACGATTTTGTTTTAATTCCCTCTTGTCATCTGGATAGAAAAAAAAATTTAAACAGAAAAAAAAAAACATTTGAGAAATTGACTTCCCTGTGCTGAATTTTGAGGACGGAGTCAAGCAGGAAAAAGTCTTTTCAACCCTTTTATTAAGCTAAATAAAACATGTACAGTCAGTGTACAAAATTTCCAGTCTTTTGATAAGCATCAGTCTTGTGTTCATTAATAGTCTTTTATTTTAATCCGATTTGTGCTGAAGTTAGCTTCTCCTGTCCTCCATCCACAGCAATCCAGACACAAAGTGATGGTTGAGTCTTCGCATAGCTGAAAAGTCTCACTTCTTAAGTCAGATCGACACCGTGACCTTTTCAAAGCTGCCTGTTCTCACAGCAGGACAGGTGATGCCTCAGGTCAGGAGAGAACTAACAAAAGATTTAGTCATTTCTGCTTTATTATGGTGAGCTCCCATATCAGCAGTGCTGATGGTTAAGAGGATGATGAACACAATGAGAGACAGTAACACTGTCACCATTATTATTTTACTATCTGACACTACTATCTTTGTGCATTTTAGTTAGTTAGTGGTCTAAATTTGTATTTTCATTTATCTGCAGTAGTGCTGTTTGAATGGAAAATGTGATTTTCAAAATAAAATATAGAATCATTTATGTTTCATCATTATATTGACTTAATATCTGTGAGAGCTTTTAAATTGACACTGAGATCTGTGCTATATGTACATGTTATTCATTTTGTTTTTAATTGTGTTTTATGTTCTTATGAAAAGAGATTTTTCCTGGTAAAATAAAGTTTTTTTTAAGAATAAACTGATGCATTTCAAAGGTTCTGACCAAAACAGATGGTGACCATCTTGTCTTTTCTGTTTGAGGGAAATGATTGTCTCCACCATTGCCTTTGCTTGGCATGAAACACAAAGGAGGTGACCATGTGTGTGTATGTGTGTGTATGTGTTGGTGTATGCTGACTTAATAGTGGGAAAGGACAAATGTATGTGTTATGGCATTTTTACCGACTTTCCAATTTTTAGACAGAAACTATAAGCATGCAATGATGAAATTTGTGCTCTGCATTGGACCCATTTCACATGAGTTACACCCAAGTGGAGCAGTGGGCAGCTATTTACTGTAAGCCCCCAGGGAGCTTAGGGACCATGTCTTGTGCAATGACACCACAACATGTGGGTTTGGCAGGGGATCAAACCTGTGACTTTCTGGGCCCAGGATAACAGTCCTACCACTGCACCACAGCAATCCTTTCTTTTTTGTTTTCTTTTATTTATATATAATGTAAAAGATACTAAAATGAAACTTTAAATATGGGACCATTTGTTCCACCCGAATGATCCTTTTTTTTTCCAGCTTTTTTTCTGTTTAACACTTTTTTCTTTTAACCATTTTTTCCCTTTTACTTTCTCAATTGCAGTTTTTTTCTTTTCATTACTTTCATTACAGTAAATATGTAAATTCACAGTTTCATCACTCACTCTCTTCATCATTCACGGCTTTCTTTTTCATTACATTGGTTTCAGGTTTATCCTTGCTCTTCATGTTCCCCCTCCATCATTTAATTCTACATCCTCCTTGTCAAGTAAAACAGGAGTCTTTCATTTATTCATTTGTTTCTTAAGTCTTCTATAACTTTTTTTTTTTCCCTAAACCTACTTTTCATATTCAAGTAAAATTGGGTTAAGAAAAAAAAGGAATTAACTATGACAGATCTGGCGTTATGTAAAGCTGCCTTTAGTCGTAGATTATCCATAGAAAGGAGTGTGTGGCTGTGTCTTTGTAAAGACATTTTCTCCTTTACATGCCGGCACCATGCAGAGGTTCACAGTTGGAACTTCTAGTTATAAAGTGAGAAAAAAAGTGAAAGAAATATGAGCGTATTTGCAGAAAAGATCATGGCTTTTATGGCTGACAATAAAAGAATTTTGTAACTTGTCTTTTTTTTTTTTTTTGCTAAAGATGTGTGGAGTATTATGTTGGCATTTTAGTCATGTCATAAGCCAACCTGTGAGCCCCACCCCCACCCCACAGTGTCAGGGGCAGTAAATTATTTGTATAACTGGATCATTTGAAATGTGTTAGAAAGGATCACAATTAAAAACAAAGTGCTGCTATTACAACGTGGTCTTTTCAATGCATCTCACTGATTTAAAACACAAGGTAGTGAACAGAATGATCCAAATCTGGCTGTGGGTTTAGCTTGCATGTTCTCCCTGTGCATGTGTGGGTTTTCTCCAGGTACTCCTCTTTCCTTCCACAAACCAAAAACATGCATGTTAGGTCCACTGAAAGCTTAAAGTTGTCTGTTTTTTATGTGGCTCTGTGAGGGAGTGATAACCTGTTCAAGGTGTACCACACATCTCGCTCAACGACGACAACTAAAAGGTTGAGTTACACACATTATTTTGCAGACTCCAACTTCTCAAGAAACCATTAGAAAAGGGCCTTCATCACTTTAAAATAATACAAACTAATCTTCTGATTCTGTTTTTAAGATGCATTTAATTCTGTAAACATGCCATTTATAGTGAAAGGTATTTTATAAGGACTTAATAGGGTCTTATACTAACTAGGAAGAGGAAATTTGCAATAATGTTATTTTTAGGGAAAAGGAGATGGTCAAGGTTCTGCACTTTTGCAGATATTAATCATATTTTCCAGCTACAACATCAGCAACCATATAAAATTTAGATGAATGAAAAACAGGCAGAGCATCTCACAAATGTGCAGCATTAATAGCGAGCAGGGCCAACCGAAGACACTTCTTATTTTTCTCTTTGCTGTAAAGAAAGAGAATATATGAAGGGGAGAAAGACAGAAGGTGGTGCCTTCATCACTGCTCATCCCCCCCCCCCCCCCCATCTCTATTTCTCTTTCTGTGTGCCTTTGGAGACGCTTTAGTCACTATAATCCGCTGAGCGATGCTTTAATCACATCTTCGTGGGTCTCCACTTTTTAATTAAGGCCCGCGTTTCAGCTCATTTCACTGCGCATATTTAGCGAGCCGGTAGGACGCCGAGGCATTCATCAGACAAAAATGTGACAAAAAAAAACCATCAAGCTGCTCCTGAACGCAGGCTGTAAAGACGCTGATTGGGTCCTGAGCGAAGGGCAGATGAAGGCCCACAATTATAAACACAAACACACCACTGCATATGCTTTATAGCCACAAGACATGAAGGTGATTTTCTCCTCTCTCCTTGTTCACCTAATGTCTCGGCCGTAGGAGGAAAGGGCATCTCTGACACTTGGCTCTTTTTGAACAAGCCAATTAAACGTTTTCTCCGAATAACATTTTCTCGGAATAATGCAGCGTGCTGGGCCAGAGCTGTTAAGGGGTAATTGCCTTTCGGTCTCTGGTTTGAAATTATTTCGTAAGGTATGTTCTAAATGAAATGTTATTAGTTTAATCACTGCCTGCCACTGTGTGCGGCTGACAAATTTGAAGTTTAAAAATAAACGTTTCGTCTGCATTTTTCTTCATGTCGCGGCATCAGATGTTGAGTATGGACACGAGAAAGGACACAGACTTGTTTCTGTTAGCATTTGTCCCTCGACAGTCATGATTTATCCTGATTTTCTCAAATTTTATTATTGCTTGTGTATATTTTTGTTCACACTTGATATTTTTTGTGCTGTTCATTTTCTCTCTCTCTCTCACACACACACACATACACACACACAGCTCCACCCATTGCTCCATCAGTGATTATCACCGAGTCTTCCATTAACTTCACAGCAAGCGGTTTTCCATCTCCCTCAGATTGCTCCTGTTTGTCATCCTAAGCTCTGCCTTCAATCATGTTTGCCCACGCCTTTACAGCACATGGCCCATTTAATTGGATTGAAAACCCTGTTTTGAATACGTAAGAGAGGCAGCTGCATAATAATCGGAAATATTCAAATGAAGCACAGGGATTTAATTGGCATTTCTGGAGGTGTTGAAAAGGACAGAGTCACATTTTATATGAGGTTAACAATATGAATGTTTTTCTAAAAAGTTTGGTTAGAGGACAGTATGTGTGTATAACCTGTACACATATGAACAAATTACACATCAATATTTATAACTTTAGAACACCATTAAACATCCCCATGTAAGGAAATTAAAGCATTATTGTATTTATTATAAAGTATATAGATGCAGGAAACTGTCAGAAGATCAGAAAAAATATCAATAATAAATTAATTTCCCTCCTACAGCATAACTGGAACTCAAGTCTTTGCATAGTGCCAATGGTAGTTTAGTTTATGTGGTGCTGACCCATGCATGGACCACATCTGGGTTTGCCAGAGTGTTAGACAAATTTAGCTGACAAACATTAGGTGGAACAGCTGGCCCTGATTGGCTCAGTGATACTTATCCTACTTTGGACAACAGAAAGCATAATGTTGTCTTTATGTGTACGTTCATCTATGGTCCAACCAGCCAAAGCATTCTGAAAACCCATTAGAAAGGTTTCAATTTGAGAGGCTATATAGTTTAGCATTTGCTTTAATAATACATAATACCTGACTTCTTCTGTAATACACACGAACACAGTGTGGTTGATAGAAAAAAAGTGTGATTCGTTCCTGTGAGCAGACATAAAGATCAGTGTTCCATAGGCCAGGAAACCTACCAAGCGTATTGACTGCGATACTTCCTGACACTGCAGCCTGAGGGACAAGAGGACTCTGTTGCGCTGTGCTAACACACTCACAGCAACACACACACAAAGCACAATAAAATATATATATACATTTTAAGGGAAAAAAAACAGTTACGTAGATTTATTTGAAGATTTTTTTCTTTGGTTGTGCACCTGCATGTGTACGTGCACGCACAGGCGGGATTTCCCGTACATGTCTGTCTATGTGTGGCTGCATGAGTGTTAAAGACACTGCCCTTCTGCATCATCTGCAAATGCCAGCCAGGACCAATGTGTCAGTCGTATGTGCAAATGCCAGTCATGAGAAGGGAGAAGGGCAAAGGCGGCAGGGCTTGGAGTTAGATGGCTAAAGGCTTATGAAAGAAAAATATGCTTGAAATACTTGTAGAAAGTATGTGAAAAGGACAGTTGTGTTTTTATTAATAGCTGAATATTTCACTTAAATGATCACTTTTTTTAGCAAAAATAATCCTAGTAAAAGAAGAGTTCAGTTGTTGATTCAATGGGAAAAATAAGTAACTAAACTAAGTAAAGTATTTATCATTAACGGGCTGAATTTTCAAAAGGCCTTAAAATGTCTTCAGTCTGCTTCCATTAAAGAGAAAAACAGCTTGTTTTATTTGCAAATGTTTAAGATCCAATTTCCCTTGTGGGACATGTGACTGGACCTCTGATTTTCTCTTCTCGCAGGGACGCCGATGCAAATCTATTTTTTCCGCTGGGAGCTGTCTGATTCGTTTGATCTCAAAATAAAAATTCAAACATCCTGTCGAAGGTCACTGCTGTTTCTCAGAAAAAGATTTTCATGACTAAAAAAAATAATCCTGGTATGAAAAAACGCTAAACTAGAAAGCATTTCTTATTAATAAGCTCTAAGATGTGCATCTTCAATAATTCTGAGGGTTACAGTGTTATATTTACCTTTAAACTGTGCAATTCTTATAGATTTTAAACATATTAATTTGTATACAGTATGAAGAGATGCAGATCAGTTAGGTTATTATTAAAACAGTCATTCTGTATCCATGTATAAATTCATTTTTCTTCATGTTTTCCAAATTGCCTTCCTGTCCATGTATATTCCAGTGTTTGTGTGTATATGACTAAATTGTGGATACACATATCACATAGGAATGGGGTCACCAGTATAATGAGCTTTGTTTTGTCCACATGCTCAGCGGGTATTGGTGAAAAGGTTGAGCAGACAGGACACACACACATCCACACAGGACCCCTGAAGCAGCCCACATATAGGCGACATGTTGGCACTGATGAGGGCAGACAGCTCGCCCTACACTTAGACAGACCCAGACAGAGCGGCTTGGTGCCAGGAGCAGCTCTGAGGTTGGTGTGTGTGTTTCAACTCGACGACCCACCTAAATTGTCCTAACAGAGTTAGGCACTCCGTTACTAAAAGAAAGGGGCAAACCATACACTGCTAAAAGAAAAAAAACTCATCTTTCGAAAAGAGACTTTAATATCCACTGCCGCTTTCCATAATTCAGCTGATGAGATGACCGTCAGCAGAGAAACCTTTTGTTTAAACACTTATCACTGACCCATGAATCATGAATCAGAAGGCATTAAATGAAATGGATGAAACAGTATAAAATGGATTTTTCACCACTCAGCCCCTTTTACAAAACACTTTGCCATATGGCTGCAAAAATAAGTTCCTTGTTAGGCTTCCTCAATCAAGGTGACCACATCCCATGATAATATGAGCTTTCATTGAAAAAAAAGCTGGTATTATGGAACCATAGGACTCATGGAGTATGACTGGGATGTTGTGGAGTGTGTCAGACATTTCCTATTCTAAAGGCCCCTCAGCTTTCATTGTTGTAGTTGTGTGATGAAAATTGTGACACTTTTTTCTCTAAGTAGCTTTACTTGCCCCTTCTCGACACAAGGCCTGGGCTGAACTTTTTCTTACAGCAAATACATGCAGAAAAATGTTCAGACATTAATGGAGGCATTTTTGCTTAAAATATTTTTCCCTCCAGAGACCAGCTGTTGTGCATCCAAACAACATGGGGAGTTTAGAGGAGCAGTTGTCCAGCAGTCAGAGAAAATGTCTATCTATATGACTTATTTAGGGACTTACTTATAAAGATACTCAAATGGCCAAAAACTCACAGATGGAGAGAGAGCACAGATATTGTGCGTTAGGAATTTATCAGCTGAGAAGTGTGGAGCTCTATTTCTGATAGATTTGTGACCAAACAGCAGATATTGGCCTGGAGTCTCCAAGCAGGAAGAACGAACCCCATGCTGTGTCGTGTACAGCAGTGGGAGGGGTTTCCCAAGAGTTCGGTGTGTCTCATGGGCTATGAAAGGCATGTGTGAAAACGAACACCTGGCAATCACATGAATGTGCGTCTATTGTTTGGCTTTGGATCAAATATGTTGGACCCTTAAAGCTCATATCTATGTGATAGAATTAACAACCTTTCATGTTCTTTCTCCATGTCCTATCAGGTCAGAGCAATTTGGGTGCAAAAAATGGAAAATCTACTAAATTTTATAGATTGGTTATTATGTTATGCTTGACCAGTATAGACATAATGGTGGCAGCCTGTCAGGATCCATCCATCCATGCAGTTATCAATCCAACATATGTAGAAGCAATAACATTTGTTTCTGAGCTGGTATGTGTCTCTGTTTCAGACTCCTAATTTTCACACCTCTAGATGTAAATGAGGCTCAGGCAGATGGGAGAGGTTGATGTCGAACTAAGACAGAGTAAAAGGGCAAACAAAAGGAAAGATTGACATTTGGCTTCAGTAAAAGTCTCCCTTTAAACAGATTGATCCACATACACCTTCATGCTACTGTGAGACACAGACTCCCTGTTGTTTTGTTCAAGGCACTAGCTAGTTATGCTAATGTCTCTTCTGACTAAAACTGTCAAAACGTGGAATCGGATTAACATAAAGTTGACTTTAAACCACGTGCACAGACACACACCCACACAATTGTTTTTCTATCCTCATGGGGGCTTTGCATTGACTTTCATTCATTTACTGGTCATTTTTACAGCCTAACGTTGAGCCCTTACCCTCAGTACCTGACCTAAACTCAATTCACACCTTAGTCCTAAACTTAACCGCTGGAGTCGTGTTGGAACCGGAAGGTCGTCGATTCGATCCCCCGTCCAGCTGTCTCAGTTGTTGTGTCCTTGGGCAAGACACTTAACCCCAATGTCTCTGATGTGTGTCTCATCAGTGTATGAATGTGATTGGCACTAATTAGTCTCCATAGATAATTGTGTTAGCTTTGTAGAGACATAATAGAGTGCTGTGTGAATGGGTAAATGAGGACACAGATTGTAGTGCTTTGAGTGTCCTGGATGGATAGAAAAGTGATATATAAGTACAGTCCATTTACAGTCCATTACCACCAACAGTATTTCCCCCAATGATGACCAGGCTTTTGTCTCCATAAAGAACAGTAGGTCCTCACAAGGTTGTGTGTACTAGGAAAATGGTCAAAAATCATCCCCTGCAACATACATTCCAGGACAATCAAACAAAAGTCAATATTACATCAATATTTCTGTAAATCTTTTGATGTGTTCTGTCTTGTTTTGTAAAAAAAAAAAAAAAAAAAAACTAGAGATAACTGATTTTCTCTATTTTGCAACTAACTCCCAACTAGAAGCTGAAAATCCAACGTTTTCCATCAGAGCGTGTTGAGTCTGACCGTCTAACCAACTCTATTCAGTTTTATAGGAACACAATGGCCTTCAGCAAGGGTAGCTACCTCATATCCCTAAAACTTCAAACCTTCTATAACAGTGTAGTCTTAATGTAGCCCCTTGACAGTGCACCTCCCAGCAAAAAATTTAGGAAGTTTAGTGGGTCTTCACTGCTGTTGGTCCATGAACACAAACAATCAAAAATTCAAATGTTGACTGAAACCTCTGGAGAACTCACCTCCGCTTTCTGCAGGTGAAAAACAATAAACTTTTAATCCCAAAAAAGTAATAGTAATTAAATCAAATTAATTGTTATCCTAAATATGTAATTGTATTTGTATTGTATTCATTGTTATCCCAGTCGCTTTCAGTCCAGGATAACATTTTGTTTAGACTGTGTGGTTTGAGTGTAAATATAAAAAAAGCTTGTGAATATGTTAGCTGTTACTCTGTGTCACACACTCTTCAAGGGCATCCCACTTGTAGTGCTGTGTGAAATATTTTTCATAAATATTTCGTTGAATGTTTAAACTCTTATTAAACCTCAGTACAAAAGATTGTGATGCATTAAAGAATATGTAGAAAATGAAGTGAATATTTTTTCCTTGGTTATAGCAAAAATTCCTTTATTTCTTTTCCCTCACATTTGTGTGTAAGAATCCGTCAAACACAGGCTCTCATCAACAAAGCAGTGCACACAGTCGCACACATAAAGCAGCCACACTATGAGGCAATAATCTACAGCAAACCACTGAGGGTTTTATCAGATGTTTCAGGTGTTTTTCTCTCCTTTTCATTTTCCTCAAATCTACAGGAAACAACAGATGGATGGAGCAGAGGGAAGGAAAGAGAGGAAGTGAGCAATAGAAATAGCTTGTTTTTCCTGTTTTTTTGCTGTTGTTGTTTTTATCTGAACTAAAGCTAGATTTTGTATTGCCATATGTTGACCTGCAGAGGAATTTGCCATATGTTCAGAAATCCAATGAGCAATACTAGAGGCAAACACTGAATTAGATTAATAAAAAAAGCAAATTCTAAGTATGAGCTTCTTGGAGGCAGAAGAGGATTATTGAGGCACTTTGATTCAGCTTGTGGTACATTATTAAAAATGCAAATACACAAGTTCTAAACCAGAGCAACGCCTTCGGATGTACCAGTAAATGAGTTATTAATTTGGACAAACGATGTTTGAGATTAGCACACATATTTTTTTCCTAACATTCTCTCATTTATGTGTTCTGGAGTTTACAGAGGTGTACTTTTCTGTATTTTAAATTATGTTTACCTGTTTTTAGGTCTGCATCCATATAAGCTACATCAACAAGAAATACAGCTGAATAATAAAGTGCATTGTTTTGTTTTTGCTTCGACGCACATTTACTTACTTCTGTTGCGAAAATGAAACATAATGTAAAAATCAGTAAACTTGCTTTAAAATGTTTGAGATTAGTGTTGGTTTGAGACACTAGAAACAAGTGCTGGAACTAGTGTCCTAGCATCTGGTTCTGCCACTGTAGTTTGTTACAAAGTGGAAAATATACAGTCTCAGGTGAGCTCAGCTTTACTGTAAGACTGAATGCATTCCCCTCCATGTAGATCTAGTGAACCAGTTAAAATAAATGAATATACACATCCCTGGCAAGCAAAATTAGCAACAGCATAATTATCTGTACCGGACGCCTGTGTTTCATTAGAGGGGCTTTCAGCTGCATGACTTGGGGTCAGTAAACTTTTATCACCGCAAGTCCCAATCATGTGGTCACGGTCACTTTGAAAGCAAAAATGTGAAACAGGCAATGGATCTAAATCATTAAGCAGCAACTGGGATTAGTGCTCGTCAAGACTGCTTTCTCTGCTTTTCAACAGTTTGTTGTTGTGCTATGTTAATTAGCCCTACATAAATGAAGGACAAATTAAGCATGTGCTGTGAGAAGCATAAAGCTAATGGCTGTTAGATGGACAAAAAGACCATAAAATGGGACAGAAAGGAGTTGGTATTCAGATGGATATTCTAAGAGAAATCAAATAATCACCAATATATTTTAAAAAATAACTGTAGCTTAAAATGCCTATCCATGCCTAAAACATTTATTGTTTATCCCTTTCTATCTGTATCCTAAACTAGGCATGTGAGGTCAAAAATGATGTCACAGTTCTGAATCTAGTTATTATTACTGGTTTTCAGCCATTTTGCAAACCTTTCTGTAGCAAAATCCTAAAGCAAATCCTTCAATAAAGAGAAACAGTTTTGGGGGAAAATTATCCCACTTAAATTCAATAAAATGAGCCTCTTTTAGACAAACAACTGTCAAAGTTTTCAAAGCTGTTGCCAGATTTGTGGAAATGCAGAAACAGTAAAAAGTATATTCACTTTGAAAAACGTGAATTTCATGAGATGTTTTTTTTTTTTTTCAAATCAACTGAGCAAGTAAGGGGATGCCCCAAAGGCCTCGCCTTGATCGCAAGTGGAGGTATATACAGAGCGCTGGCATTTTGATCCCCCCCTCTCCCACTACACCCACAGTCAGAGTGATACAGGGGGGGTTCCTACCATAGATGTGAAGAGGGATCATTTGTGTGCATGTAGTAAGTGCACACACACACACTTCCATGGCTCTGCTCATCTGCCACGGGTGTCAGTACATCTAAAAGGTCTCAACATAAATGGGA
>JARVGW010000564.1:17922890-17933543 GCA_031762495.1 Anablepsoides rubrolineatus | reverse complement strand
ATCTCTTTACTGTGATACTTCACAAATAAACTACACTCAGGTTACACTCTAACACCTCATCTGCTGTTATTCTTATTATTAAGGAGCTGCATCAACTTCAAATTCATACATGCATTCCCACATTTATAGCAGATATTCTCTAATACACACACACAGCTTCTGTCTGGTCCCTCAGGGCTGGGCTACAGTGCCACTGAAGGTTGTAGCAATTAAAAACATCATCCTCCACTTGTCACAAACATGATGAATTTGTAGCAGCGGGGCAGTAAGGCATAACCCCTGCAACCCACAATGTGTCACTTTCTTCTGTTTTGATTCTTGGTTTTCTGGGGTCTCATCCATTTTGTTGACAGAAGGGGAAAAAGAAGTTACTGTGATAGTACAGTCGTTTAATAATTACTGAAGTCTGTGTACACAGCTGTGCAACATATAATATCACTGGTTGTTAGAAAAATGATGCATAGGTTTGTAGTTTCCTAAAATGTTTTTAATAGGTTGAGAAGCAAATGCATGAAATGTTATTTTGGAATCAGGTAAATCAGAACATTTAGAGAAGATATTAAAGAAAATCATATTCTTCTCTCACATTGCTGCAACATTTTTTGTTGTTTGAAATTTAGTCTCATTTCTCTAAGGCCCTCGTGAACCATCCACTTTGCTGTTATTGGTCAGTAATGTATCAAAAATGAGACAGGGTGAGAAGTTTTATCTGGGAGAGACTCGGAGTAGAGCCACTGCTCTGAGAAGAGCCAGGTGAGGTGCTTCAGGCATTCCCCCTGGGTGCCTCCCTAGGGACGTGCTTCGAGTACATCCGACTGGGATGAACCCTCAGGGAAGACCCAGGACACGCTGAAGAGACTACGTCTTTCTGCAGGCCTGGGAACGTCTTGGAATCCTCCCAGAAGAGCTGGAAGAGGCAGCTAAACACTAAAGATGTAAGCTGTAGCATATACTTCAACACTTTGCCTTGTGAAGACTTTAACACATGCTTCATAACCCCACAAAGGTACTTAAATACATATCTACAGCATATCTGATCATGGATGGTATTATTAATAACATTAAATAGTTATGTTTGATCTTACATTGAAATTTCAAACTAATAATTACTTTAAACTTTTGGCATGAAAACCCATTTTGAAACCAAAGCAAAACCACACCTGTCACTACTGTGAGTGTTGCCCATTAACAGAACCGAGATCATCCACTTCAGCTCAGGATGAGTCATCAGTCAAAAAATCATCCCCCCCCTTAATGCAACCCATCGTTAAACAATCAGAGCTTGTTAAAGCTCTTGTTTGTTAATCAAGCACCTACTTGTTAAATAGGAGGTGAGATAATAGACCTGTAGTGTGTGCGTCTAATTTTGGAGGCCGTCTATCTGCCTGATTGTTTATTGTTTTTAAATATCACCACACTGCTGTGAGAGCTTCTCTAATTGGTTTATTTGCGTTGCCGTACAGTGCTGATGGAGTTTGACTCAACCGGAAGATGGATGTGTTTATTACAATCTGTGTCCTAAAAACCCACTAAAATATGTCTAATCTCAAAGTGTTTGTGTTGAAAATGAACTTATGAACTTGCAGCAGGATTCTTAAGGGCAAACTGTTTTTTTTTTTTTAAGATTCAGGATGTCTCTAATGCTTGTTTCACTCGTGTTTCTATTAAATCTAATCTCACTTCCTGGATTTTATTAGCTTGAAAACATGAAATTCAAATTGTTTGGTTCCCTCTGTAACAACATGGGTTATGCTGGCTATTCTGCTCTAATGCTGAATAATCACACAGGCACAGCTTACATCTGGTAAGGGGATTGAGTGTACTTCTCACACACGCACACTATTACCAAAGTGTACTGCAGCCCACGTAGATTTATCAACCTCCACAATGTTTACATGAAAGCTTGATAAAAACCTACACTTCATGCTTCAGCCTACTGAAAACCATAAGTCACAAATCCTAAAACAAGCAAAGGTTTAGGGGGTAGAGGTGTTCCTACTGTATTCTGAATGTTAAGTCCTTCCTCAGTGCTGACAAATCCTTGTCAATGAAAGCATCAAACCTGACCAAACTGGATTTGATTAGCATTATCTAACGTGCCATTAAACCCAGATGGAAAACTGAAGAGAGGAAGCAAGAGTGCTCTAAAGATCTGGATTCTTGTGTTTTGAAATCATTTCATAGGGAGCCAATGGCCCAATGTGCTGCTGTTAAGATGCTTTGAGGCCTGGAATAGCTGAATGGTTACATGGGAGTGTTTTGATGTTGCAGCAGGTAATTCGGGGCGTATTGGCCTAAAGCCGGCCAAAGAGCTTCGGCAGATGATAAATAACATGGATTTAGTCAATGGTGTCTGTTCTTGTCAGTAAAGCCTTTCTCTTTTCTCTCTCAGGATTTTATTTTTCTGAGAGGTTCTTAGAGGGAAATTGTCATGTTTTCATGTCAAAGGCATGCTTTTATCTGTTTGTTTTCCTGGGTGCTTAAAGTTGTTTACTGTGCCAGGGGGGCTTTCAGGCTGTGTGTGCGTTTTTGTGTGTGAACGTGTGTGTATGCGAGGAAAAACCACCTAACCGTGGATGATGCAACGGGAGGTAGAAATTCGACATCTAAGCCTTAATCCGTCAATGCATCAAATGGAGAAGTAGTCTGCACCAGCCGTGGAGCAAAAATGTAGCCGTGCCCTACTTATCTTTGATCACGAAAAAGCCGTGATTGATTCTCAACCAAATGTTGACATAAAATAAGTCAAACGCACCGATGACCTTTTCCGAGGGTCCCACGGCAGAGAGGGGCCAGGGTACAATAAGCTGGCAGAGTATGTGATGGAAATTATTCCTCCTTGACATTTCAGGGACCTCAGCCCATCGGATTTTAGGATTCCAGTCCAGGCACCAAAGAGAAAATGTCACCTTTTTTATTTACTTGGGGGAATTCACCAATTAAATGTGACTTTAAGGCCAGGCTATGATAGCTCCTCTCAACCACTGCCATGCTTGCTCCTGAGCCAACACACACACACTGACGCTCAGCCCAGGATCGTGTCCTTATCGTATCAGTGACATTTTAAATAATGCTGATGTTTGACCCTGTTGCAGTAACCTTTCTCACAAAAGCAATTTAGAATAATTCTCTGTAGCTTTCTGAACTAACTGTGCTGACCTGCAGAACCCTCATTGGTCCTTGATAAGAACCTGGTTACAGATTTCAGCGCGAATGCAGTTTTTCTGTCTGTCGACCCTTATTCCTCAGAAGAAGTGTTTTTTCTGATATTATTAATAGAAATGAGAAGAAAGACGACAAAACAGTAGACAAAAGTAAACACACACGTTCACACATGGAAAATGACAGAAACAAAAAGAATCAAAGATATATTGGTGTAAAATTATTCATTTTGTCTCATGGTTTTGAAGTCTTCTGGTGTTTGGGTTAGATTTTCAGTGATTTTTCTAAAATGTAAAACATTCTTTTATAAAGCCTTAGTTTACTTACTCTAATCTTCAGTTTATGCTTACATTAGAGTTTGTTTTGCTTCTTCTCTGCGTTGTTAGTTTTGCCGTCCTAACTGGTGTTTAGCGTCTTTATTTCAGGTTTTTTTTAAGGAACTTATCCTTCATTTTATTGAGTTGGATGGAAATCCTGCTTCTGGATCCTGTTTCTGTGAGGTCCAAATGACATGAGGTTTGTGATTTATATCTGTCTCTAAATATCTGCCACAGAGTAAGGCTCAGGTTGTTGACATGTGGATTTTGGAAACAAAAAAGACCCCCAGCTGAAGTTCAAACCTAAAATCTTTCCTGTTGGAAACGCGACACTGTAAATCCCATTTAACACAAAGCTGCTCGATATCTCAAAACCAAGCAATTTTTTCCACCTATAGTTAAATTTGATCAGTAATAATCACGAGGCAGTAACCCAGGCATGCTCCTTATTCAATATTAGACACAAATATCTGCTCCGTAGAGTTTCTATATATTCCTGCCAAGTTTTAATCTCCTCTGTGTGACTTGGACCGGGGTCAAGCAATAAACCCTGTGGAGTGAACAATTATATGCAAGAAACATCAAAAATGACTGATGCAACATATTAAATTGGACAGGAAACGTCTCTGAAGCACAGAGGATCTTCATGTTTTCCCCCACAATCCCCTCCCCCCCCTCACCCCCCTTTGTAATTAGTGCATTTTCACCATTTCCAGCAATGTTTTCATCAGTGCACAGCTCTGCTAGCCTCGGCTGAGAGACTAAGAGTTAAATTGGGGAAGAGAAGGTCCTCTGTGGCTGTTAATAGTTCTCATCTCTCCCCTGGACTCTTCTTTAATTGCTCTGCTTTGCCTGCAGGGTCATTATTACTCTGATCGAGCGCAACTCCCGTTTTTTTCACGGCTTTTCATGAATATCATCTTTGCAAAACAACTGCTTTGAGGTTTCTGAGGCAAGGGATCAGATTTGATCACCTACGTCTATGTAAATGCATGAGGCTTCTTGGCATTAGCAGGACACAGTGTCTTTCATATACATGACTTTCATGTCTAACAAATATGACATGCAAAAAGGCTTTGAAGTGGGTTTTTTCACTCGTTTACTTGTTTTAATCAAGGAAAACATCTTTTGAGGTTTTTGACAGCTTGTAACCCACCCCCAACTCTATTTGTTCCTTTTTTTAGACACAAGTTTGTAAAAAATAAATAAAGTAGAATAAATTAGTCTCAGATTACTTCTTAACTTTTCTGTGATCTTTTAAAATAGTATAATAATAGTGGCAGATTCTGCATGTAACAGATTTTGTACAAACTATCTTTCTATACTTGTAATTTCACTATATTTGTAACTAGATTTACAAACTACCTTTGAAAATAGGGGAGTACTTTTGTAACCGGTGGGTTGCCGGTTCAATCCCCTGTTCCAGCTGTCTCAGTTGTCGTGTCTGCAGCCAAGTCAAGTTCACGCCTGTCGATTGTGCTCGTCATTCAACATTATGCATTCAGACAAACACTACATATTGATTACATCCAACTGATTAATGCCATCGTTTGACATTTAAGATCACATCAAGGTTTCACGTATCAGCTGAGTGAAATCTACAGGAAACACACAGCTGCTGTACCCGAAGCTGGAGGAGTTAACCTTAAGAGCTTTCAATGACAAACGGAGAATCAAAAATAACAAAACAGCTTGAAGAGGGTTTTTTTTCTCTACTAAACTGTCACTCAAATATTTGTTTAATAAAAGTACCAGGGCAGTGATTATCAAGTTGTTTGCTTGAGAATTTTGCAGTCTGAGTTGTGTGAAATCCAGCATGCAGAACTTCTCAAATAAACAGGTGGATCTTCAAATATGGAGAGGCTTATCTCTCCCTTCCACTGCATTGATGTGTTCTAATTCCAATTATTCATCAGCGGGGTTCTGAATGCTGATTTTTAGCAAACAAATTATATTTCAAACTTACTTTATATATACTTAGCAAAACTATAATCCCCAGAACTAAACATCTGCCTGGACAGCATTTTTCATGAAAACAAGACTGACCTGAGGCAAATAAACACAACATAAATGCAGAAAAAATCATGTGGCAGATTTGTTTTGTGACTAGTTTTAAAGGGGGGGGGTTATATGTATCTTCCAGGCACATAGTTCTGTTCTGTAATTAAGTCAGAGCAGCACTCTGGGTGTGTTTCTGATGAGGGAATGACATCATAACATGATATAAAACTCAAAAAAGTCAGTTTTGCATAAAACCCCCAGCATCACAGTGCAGTCCAAAACACAAGAGAAGTTGCTATAATAATTACTGTAGCCATGCATTTTTTTTATTTCACTCAGACAGGTGATTTGTTCGTGCAAATTTTGTTTTGTGGAACAAAGCACAACGCCCATAATCAGCCATTTTCAGCACGACAGAGGCATTACTCCCTCATGATGCTAGAATCATAGTATGGTGGAAAATTAAGGCCACAATAAATAATAAAGACAAAGAATATAATGTGTGGGAGGCACCACCCTGTTTCAGGAGTTGTGTGAAACAAGCAAACAAAGCTAGCATACAGTTCATTCTGTATGGAAATGGCTACAATAAACAATAATTGACTCACGGGGTTGTTTAACAGCTATTTTTTTCACCCTCTTGTATCAGCTAGCTGTATAGCTATAGCTGCTATGCTAATGCATGCTTGAACATAAACAGGAAAAAAAAACAAGTGGAAATTCAGATTATTAATCTAATTTTTGTCTAACTGTGTTACTGGATATTAAAAAATTGCAACTTATTTTTATTTTATTTGATCAGTTTCAAAGTTTCCATTAAATGAAAGCTGCTATATCCTTCAGGCACCACCAGGCAGCCCCTGCACCACCCATTCCTGCGCTGATGCCATATATGTTTATAATTTGCTCTCAGATATATTTACAAATATTTTTGTCCTGACATTCGTTTTTTTTCGTGGACAAATATATTCAACGATCGCATCCCTTTTGACACATAATGTAATGAGTGTATGGTGGAATCAAAAGAAGCGTTCACATCCAAGGCGTGACTGAGTGCCAGTGGTAAAATAATGAACACCTCCCTCTGCCACCAACCAAAACTGCTTGTTTTCTAATGAGAGCGGATTCAAAAGGCAGGTCTATTATTTGCTTGGCTGCATAGTGAGCTCTATAATAATATTGTCCAGTATATTTCCCTGAATATCAGAGGCCGTCTTCTTTGCCAGTGATTTAACTCAATAATGTGGTTAGAGGATCCAAAGCATATTTTACATCCAATTTTCTTGGGCTGCGTGGTGTGGAGCCTGCAGGCAGGACACTCAAAGCAGGGCATTCTGTAATGGCTGCACAGCTGTTGAAACAATTTGTTATGCAAACTCTGAAATACAATAAAGAAATTTGGAGCTATAGTTCAGATCAGCCCAGTTTTCCCAGAGCTGAAATAACACAGAAAGAAGCACAAAGTCTTGCATAAATGTGTCTGTATGTATCAGCATTTGCTTTGCGCTCGACTTTATTCATTTTTACACAACTGTATGCACACTACAGTCACGCTAATCTATCTCTGCATGCGTGGTTTCTGGTAGAAATTGGGCTGGAGGCCGAATAGGAAATATCATCCTGAAAATCATTACATTTTACACTTTATGACCATCTGCATCCTCTCTGGCCTGGCAGTGGCAGACTCTTTTATCTGATTTATATGCTCTGAAAGTTCAGATGTGAGGCAGGCCCTATTTGTGTTCTTCAGGAAGAGAATCTTTCATTTTTTGCAAATTTGTGAGTTTACTCTTCAGCTTATGTTGTGACCCAATGAGCCCGGTCGTAACGTGCATTATATAAAATATGGACAATTGTATGACAGAGGGCCCAATGTATCAGCCTGGTCTGCACAAACATTAGTACTTTTTTAAAGCATTAAAACTAAATAAAGATGTTATGACTTAAAGGAGGAGTGGCTGCACATTAGTGGAAACAAGATATTTACTAAGACTTCCTGGCAACTGTGCTTGTAGTTACTCTCTTTTAAGGCTTCTCAATTTTCTAGTTCAAGTAAAACCCATGTAGGACACACTTTATGCAGTCAGATGATTGTAAGGTTTGACCTGTGAATGGGGTTCAACACACCCACAGTATCTTTAGGTAATCTGATTGAACTAATCCCCACAGTAAAGATTGTGATTAGTTTTACTACAAAAGCTCCTTATCAACTCAGCAAGTCAAGCCAACATTTCTGGCTCTGACTACAAGTGCTTTCATGTAAAACACTATAACGTTAGCTTCAGGGGGTCAATCTCAGTGGTGGATTGGAAACTGAAGATGGCCAAAAAACTAAACAACAGAATGTTTGACTAATAAGGACATTTTACTGTCATGAAGCTAAATATGTTTATTTAAATTTACAGTATGTGTTATTGAGGTATGAGAGTTTCAACCTTATTCTTAAAATATAATAAAAATCTGAAGTTTTAACCACAATTAGAGAACAAAAACTGCACGTTGTGTTTCGGGACACATTCAGACCAACACAAAATAACCCCTGCATCACTGAACAAGCAGCCGCTTCAGTCTAAACATTACTGTGTACAGTATATATGTAAATGTGTGTGTAAATATTATATTATATAAAGGTTAATTTGTTCCAACATCAATAAACACAATAAATTTGTTTGTGTAGAACGAAGTTAACCTCGTTATGTCGAGCCCTATAAATTGAAGAAACGTTTCGAGGAAAAGTCACATGTAAAACTTTAATCGTATTTGGCAGCGCTGACCGCTTGAAGTTCTGTTAAATCTGAGATTAATCTTGAAATTTGATCCCACATTCATACACATATTGATACAGATAAAGACTGGGTTGATAATATCATAACCGCAGAGAGATCCAGGAGTCAGGATGTCAATAAATCAAAATTCAATTTGATTCCAGCAGCAATGTCTCCTCCCCTCAGGTCAGTCTGCCATATTGGTTTTCAGGAGGTCAAGCTTCCATCAGCAGAATCCACACTTGTCAATAAACCACAGTGTTGTACACTCTGTGTGTGTGTGTGTGTGTGTCCCAGCAGAGCTGCTGCTACTGGCCCTGCTTCCACAGCAGATGTGTGTACAATGCTGAAGGGAGGAAAGCTGCTCCATTGATCGGCAGCACAGGAGACATCAAAAGATCCATAGGAGAAAGAGCACAGAGGAAGAGTATGAACATCTCAGAGTGTGTGTGAGAGATTTTATTTATTTATTTTTCAAAGTAATCATTTTCAAGACAATTACTGGAAAATCCCTACACCTTTGATAAATGTGTGTTCAGTTAGTGGAAAACACTGCTGGTTAAAAAAACTTCTAGAGAAAAAATAACTAGAGCATCATTCATTATTGTGATTTGGTTAGCTGAGGGAATAAGAGATGTTGTAATGCCCTGGCAACACACACACACACACACATACACACAGATACAGATTTAGGTGATTTGCCAAATCTCTGGTAAGCAACACGGGCTGTGTGCCTAAAATATTGTGTGTTTGTTTGTGTGTGATGGAGAGACACACTGAGGAGGACTGCAGGCACAATGCAACACATTTTCAGCCAAGCTTGATGCACCGAAACAATTGAAAAAAAACAAAAACTGCTCTCTTCTGTGACCAACCTGCACAGGAGGTGCTCCTAAATACACAAAGTTACTAAAATAAATATTCGAAAACACAATAAAAAGTTTGTAGCATGAGGAAACAAACTGAAAGAGTGGATGCATAGACACAGGCAAACCACTATGACTTAAAGTTGTGAACAATAAATGTCTTACCTGCTGTTGATTTCCTATATATATATATATATATATATATATATATATATATGCCATTCACATGCTTTCATCAAATATATTTTCTATTCTGTTTGTGTTAAACACTTTGAGCAGCAAAGGTGATTCATTTATTATTTTCCTGCTGACTGTCAACTGATGCAACAAGAGGCAATGAGGAGAATTACTTCTCATATTGTCTATACAGCCTAGTTACTTTACCCACATCTTACTCACTGCACACACAAATACACACATTTACACAGCCCGCAGCAACAAGCTGATTTCCTGTAGGAACCAGTTAGAGTGATAAACAACTAAATCTGCATTCTAGGTCAATGTCACATAAGACCATGCTTTTTTTTTTTTTTTGTAACATTCCGCTCCCAGGACTGAACACTGTCACAGCATTTTTTTTAAATAGACAATGATGATACACACTGAAATAAACACACAATAAAACAAATTCTATTTTAAGCATTTTTAAATCTGCAAATCTTTTCTAAGTCTTTGTCCTGGGACATATATCACATAGATATCTGTTTTGCCATGTTTTATTTATTTAATTATGAACATTTTGGTGTTCCATAACTAACTGTCCTGGGAACAATATAGTGAGGTCAAGTTGAATTGAAAGGAGATAAACATGCACACTCACACTTGTACAGGAGGGTGGCAG
Organism: Anablepsoides rubrolineatus; assembly: GCA_031762495.1. Taxonomy (NCBI): domain Eukaryota; kingdom Metazoa; phylum Chordata; class Actinopteri; order Cyprinodontiformes; family Rivulidae; genus Anablepsoides; species Anablepsoides rubrolineatus. Next base: position 17,923,591 of record JARVGW010000564.1, on the reverse strand, counting down.
ACGATGGTGCATCTGCTTAATTAAAATAAGAGCGGGACCTACAGAGAAGATTCTAATCAGAACTTGTGCCTAAACATGAATCTGTACCTGCTGCAAACCTTAAAACAGAAAGAATATACTTATAGGCAAAAACTTTTAAAAAGAAGAAGAATGGGAGAAACGTATTTCAGAAATGGCAGTTCAGTACATAAGTATTTATTTCTTTGTTTTAAACAATCTTACTGGGTCACTATGTGAATGCTATGTATGAATTTTAAAACACAAGATTCATTAGGCGTTACACATTTAAAATGTAGATATCAACTTTTAAAATTTCAGTAGTTTGTAAAATCCTCATTTTAAGCATTTTGTTTCCGTTAGTCTCTACAAAAATAGCAGACGTGTCCATAGATGTTTCGACGTGTTTATGAATGCATGTTCTGCTTCCGAAGTGAGTGAAAGCTCTGTGTGTGCAGCTGAATCTATAGGGTCGCTTTGGGGAACGTCTCCCAGGAGTCACACAATGTGAGCAGGACTTCTTATATCCACCGTGGCAAAAAGGATTAAATCTGACTGGTTTGAGACACGCATAGAGGGGGGGGGGGGAAACGATAAGAAATGTGGGGGAAATACAGTGACTAGAAGAAATCAAGTTTTCCTATTATGCACCATGAAGAGGGTGAAAACGACAAAATAAATTAAAAGTAACAAAATGAAGTGAG
>JARVGW010000564.1:17849535-17868576 GCA_031762495.1 Anablepsoides rubrolineatus | reverse complement strand
AATAAATAAATAAATAAATGTCTCATCTGGTACACTGACCTGTGGCAGACTAAACATGTGAACAACCCTATGCATGCATCTGTGGTTGTGGTCATCCCTGCTAATGGGCAGAGGCTGTCATGCTCCATTGTCAACATTTCCCCATGAACGATTTAAAGGACATGAACGCCTTTACACCACATTAGATTAATAAACTGACCTCGACAACTCCTGCAGCACGGCTCTAAATTTGATCCATATTAGCCAGTAAAGGTTAGCCACTCATTTGTGACACATTACATACGTACATACATACAATATGTGTTTTTAATAAAATCTTGTATCTGGTGACAAAAGCTGACAAATTATTTCCAAACTAAGCTCAATTCTCATGCAACTACTGCCAAACAGAAGAAAATACAAGGAACAAAACTCGTAAACTGCAGTTCAAGGGAAGTAAAATCAACCAGTTTTGTCCCAACTCATCTTTAACTTGTGTTGTCCGAATAGAAAATATTCTCTAAATAATGTAATTACAATATGGCCTTGCAGTTACCAGTACAGACACTGCCTCAGGGTAAAAGTAGTCAGAATGCACCAAGGATTCACCCACAAAGACATGCCTTCCTGTCAAAGCCATAACACAGACATTACACATACAAGCACTGACTCTCACTCTCACAAACAGCTAAGGATTTGGATGACACTGTTTCAAGGATACGCACACACACATGCACATACATCTCCAGATATATACACACAAAAAGCTGTACGGACTTTGACTTAAAATGTTTATGCTACAGTTCCTGGAAAGGACTGCGCTCAAAGCAGCACATTGCTTCTGCATGAGAGGAGATGACTAGAACAGGACTGTCTGTCCTCGATTTTAGTTTTTGTTTTAGTGCCATCAATCTCCCCTTGCTGTTATTTGTGGTCATTTTTAATCTAAGCTTGTCCCACAGGCCTGTATTTGACAGGTTACCTCAGTTAGTTCATTTTCTTTTGTTCAAACTAACATTTTTCTCTCTTTCTTTTCAAAAGTGAGTCACAGTGTACACATTAACACACATCCATTCAGGCACAAACAGTCCTGTAGCAAAGTCTTCAATCACGCCTCACGTAAACATTCAAAGGAGCCTATGTGCAGACAATAAGTACAACCTGTGCCAGACCGGCTTGTAACCTTTTAAAGTAGTACTGATCAATAGTTCTCCAGGCTTTCTGAAGGTCCACCGTTTTTCTTCCTTTGGACATTGCCTGTTTTTCCTTCAGTTTTAAATTAAAGCCTCGTGTGTACCCATTTTCAGAAATGGATTTTTTGTACATTAAATCCCTTAACACATATTTAGAAACCATTTAAGTATAAAATAAACACCTGATGCAAGGAGTGTTTCTGTGTTGTGTCAAAATAGGACAACTTAGGAAGGAACAGTTTAAACAACATCTTCAGGCACTTTGTTACTTTTCCAAAACAGACATTTTTCCCCTATTTAGTTGCATCCATGAAAATGCTAGAGATGACACTTGGCAGGCACAAAACAGTACTTTTGCATCATGTTCATTCTCAAAGGGTTATTAACATGAACAGCTGCATCCAGTAGATCCAGAACTTGAAAGTTAGATGCAATTTACATAAGATATACTTAGACACTGACAAACTGAGTGCATCTGGAACTTAAGTGCCTAAATAATTGTGTGCAGATTGTTTGAAAAAGGTTTTATCATTAAAACACGTATACTAGAATTTAGGTTTCATGTATTTTTGCTTTATTGTTTGGACATATTGGACAAAAACATTGTAATTATTTAAATAAGTTTGTTTTTAACAGGGAACTTCTATGAACATAATTGACTCAAATAACAAATTTATCACAGCTACTTCCATTTCTTTTCTTAATCCTTTTCGTAGTGCTCCATTACATCAATTTTTGTTTAGCAAACGCCTGAATTTCTATTATATGTTAAATATATTGAGAAGCAAAAACAATGAAATCAGCTCTTCTTACAAATACTTCAAACAAGAGGAGATTGATGGACTGGCATGCACAGAAAATACAGTACACACAGGTGGCCATTAAGCACTTGATCTTCCCTGGATTCTTTCAACAGAAGCGTCATATCATCAAGTTGGCTGACAGGCCCTCGGGGTGCTGCTCCCTTCTTTCAAACCCAAGCTTATTTTAACTAAGTAACAAAAAACACACAGGACTCAAAAGGCAGATGGTTGAGAGAAAGTACAATATAAAAAAGAGGGAGAGAGATAAATCCAAACTCCTTTAATTAAAAATGCTTGGCTCTGTCATTTATATGAAAGGAGATCTATGCAGATTTTGGAATACATATTAAACCATTACACAAACTTAGTGACACTAAATAAATGGAGAAAAAAAAATTTTCGTCACTGCATTTAGTGCATTCTTCTCATGACAATAGGCCAACTTGTAAGAAAATTATGTTTAAATTTTTTATTAACCTTTGATTTTAATGTGGAGACGGCAGTAGAAAATCAACTTAATTATCTTTTTCTGTATTCTTTTCTTATTTTAATGTCAAATCATAGGATCTTTAGTGGAGACTTTCTTTTTATCACTAATTTGCTGGATTGTGAAAACAAGTGTTTTTACGAAACAATAAATCAAAAGGTTGTTAGTAGAGAGAATGATGTAAGAAATAAATGCTAAAGAATAGTCTTTCTAAATTTATTTGTTTTTCTTTATCCATTGGTTCCCAAAGTTGAGGTTGGAACCCCACTGTGTGTCCTAAAATGTCAATGTGGGGTCTTGAAAGGATTTTCAGAATTAGTTACTTTTAAAAAATGACTACTAACAACATTTTGTTTGCCTCAGTCTTTGCAAAAGAATGAGATTAGTGTCTCATAATGAAGACTCTTACTATGCTCTTAATTAATTTACCTGTTAATGTTTATCACCCAAAAATATTTGGTGGCACAGGTCTCTGCTTCTGACATTTTTTGGATCAAAAGCTGAAACATTTGGGAATCATTGTTCTAAACTATACATAAAGTATAATTTGTTAAAGGTAATTTGTATTTGTAAAATAATAGTTTGCCATGTACTTTTTTTCAATAAATCAATAAATTAAGTTCAGTATATTAAAAAAAAATAGTTTAGTTGATTTTATTTCAGTACACCACCAGCAATATAATACAAAACTCTTATTATAAAGACACCATCACTACACTGTGTCTGACAGCCCACAAAATAAGTAGGTGTGGCAAATAAAAACAACAACACCTGAAGCAAATGTTTGATCCTCACCTGCACCCATTCACCTTTTTATTGACTTTTCTTGCAAACATGAATTATAACCATGGCTGGAAAAAAAGAGCTGTCTGCTCTAGTAAAAAGAAAGAAAATCCCTGGTGCTTTTTACTGTTTAATGGAGCTTAGGGTCCACTTTTTTTCACTGGCACAAATTCAAACAACCTAAACTTTGTTTCAACAAGTCTGGCTTTCATACAACTGTCTCGTACATCAACACATAGAAAGAAAAGCAGCATTCAAAGGCAAAGACGGTAAGAGACAGAGAGCAGAATGGAGAAACAATGAGAAGATACAGCATATCGAGCTATGAAGAAATATGAGTAAGTGTGAAGAAGTATACAGAGTATTAATCAAAGGTCTTTTACACAAAATACACTGACTGTAAGACTTCTGCAGGTGAGAAGTCATAAAAACTATAAGGATTTATCTGTATAATAAAAACAAAAATGGCAATTTGTTTAGAAATTAGTACACACAAAGAATAAAATATCTAGTTTATAACTATACATCTAAAAGCAAGCAATATTTCAGGCTGAGGCCTTTGAGACTATCATTAAGACTCTTCTAGAAGAAGGAATAGATCATTTGGTTTCAGCACGTTTAATCAAAATGTACCACAACACAAAGGCTCCAAGTCAATGTTGCCTCATTGCAGTTCATTGTTTCCTCGCTGCATGTTTACTACAACGTTTGAATCACCACATTTCTACTAATTACAGCCATTTATTAGCTCCGAACACACAATAAACAAGCCTTTAGCACAGCAAACAAACACTCTAATCTAGATACAGCACATGGGGAGATAAATCTACCAAAAGTTACCAAAAATAAAGAAGCACAGCTAGAAAATGTGTCAAATCTGTTGTTTTTGGTTTTTTTATTCTTCTTTCCAGCACCATAAATATTCAGTTTTTTTTTCTTCCTGCAGTGTTTGTTTTTGTTCCTTTGTCTCACTCTATCTGAAAGCGCTTCCCTACTTTATTGTTCAGGGTTGTCCTGGTTGTTAGAGAGCAGTGAGTAATGAGGTTTGGCCAACCTCATCACTCTGTTGGTGGGGCAAGGGGATAGCGAACACAACACCAGCGTTACCATAAGACATACTCATGAGGAAAACTGGTTCAAAAATAAAAAAACAGGTAAAGTCTTAAAAGCTATACTCATACCCTGTTTGTATAGTTACATTTTGAATCACTGTATTCTTGCCAACTCTTCCTTGCTCAATAAAAACAAATATTTGATAATATATTCCAAAATGTCTGTTTGATATTTTTTAGGAAGGGGGAGGGGCTCACCGCACCACTCGCTGCTCGCGGAGAAAAGGAGAAATGAGCTGCCGTCAAAGCTTTTAAAAGTCTCCAAAAACACAAGGAAAAGTGGCTAAATTTGTCGCCAGTCGATTTTTGAAAAAAATGTCACTAGAGGGGTCTGAAAAGTCGCTAGATCTAGTGACAAAGTCGCTAAGTTGGCAACACTAAAGTGCTTTCCATATACATTCACTCATTTAGAAATGCATTCACACACTGATGGTGGTAAGCTACATTGTAGTCACAGCTGCCCTGGGCCCCACTGACAGCCACAACTGTCCATTAAGTACAAAAAGCTCAAGTTGGAATGAAATAGCAATTAAATACTTTTAAAAATGAAAAAAGTAGTAAGTACAGATTATGGTGTGAAAATTAGGAAGCTGAAATAAAAAGTTGGCTGCAAAATAATTATGCGATTGAAATATAAATAACTCAAATTTTTACTTAAGTTAGTAGATGTACTTTGTAAGTATTTGTACTTTGTTACTTGACACCGCTGTTCACAAAACATCCTCTGAGTGTGGCACCTGGGACATTTGAAACTGATCATAACGTTATTTTCAAAGCTACAACTCTATCACTCCTCAGCAGAAGATATTCTCAGTCTAAACCTGTGAGGGGCGATATGTATTCCTTACCTTTAATTTGGTCTGTATTGGGTCTCATTTGCTTTGCTCTGTTGGTAAAGTTGGCAGTGTGTGGGTTTGTAAACCTAAAATATATTTAAACTATTTCAATGTTTTAGTAATTTCATCCACTACCTGAAGTTCTAAAGTCTTTGTAATTTAGCTCAAATCATTGGAACACTGTCTATATGTGAATGTCCAATACACAGGTAATCTACAACAGTATATCAACCTGCTGTTCAGACACATTCTTATTTTATCATATAGCCACTGATCTATACATATTTATATTGATTGCAGGCCTGTGGGTACAAAAAGCATCAAGTATGCTCAACTTTTCTGCTGTTCATAAATCTTGTAAAAAAATGAGTTTTTATTTTATGTCTTGTCCTAACTTTACGATGATAACTAAGGTTAAGAAAATAACAATATACAACGTAAGGTATATAAGGTAACACACTGATAAAAACAGTAACATAAAAAAGGAAGCACACCACATGAAGAAATGAATCCCAGGATTTTATCTCATATGCATGTTGTGGGTGTTTTCAAAAGGGTAACTTAATTGACAAACAGCACTTAAATCCTACCTTATCACAGTGTTACACATTTCAAATCAAACACATTTTATCAAGAAAGAAGACTTAATCAGCCAGTTCCTGAACAATTCATTCACTTTGCCTTTTGAAAACAAAAAAACAAATTTCTATGTTCAGCAACTTAATCTTCTCATTTTATAGGTTCAGGAAGGCTTATCTTTTCTTGTAAATGACATGTTTAAAGCCTTTTTTGTCATTGTTTTTTCTTGAAAAGTACAGGGATTTTATCAAGACTGTGTATTTACATTCTTAAGAAGTGTTGATGAAAAATAAAAATAAATTTTCTTCATTTTAGTCTTTTGTGTATTAAACCTAAAACCTAAAAAAGTTAAGAAAGTAGAAAAGGCCATATTTTTTATCCTGGTTGCTGTAACTTTTGAATTCGTTAGGATTAGTCTGTTTAATGTGTTTTAATATGAAAGAAAATGTTTTGCTGTTTAATTTATTTTACAATGAAAAAGCTCACAAATAAAATATGCTTCTGAAAATAATCTAAGGTAATTACTTTTAAAGAAATCATAACATTTCTGTTCAAGCGGTAACACTGGTATTTATTAGGAACATTTTTATCAAATAGAGTCGCACTGATTCAACTGTTGTTGTTTATGCAAACTGTCCTGAAAATTGTCTTTCGTGCAAGCTTGTGCCCAGCACTGGATGATTGTGAGAAAATGATACCTGAGTCTTTTTGTAAATTATAATTCAGAATTTAAATTTATGTTGAAATTTGGAGAAAAAGTTGGTAAATGAGACATATTCCTGTTTTTTTTTCTCCCAGGACAGTAATAATTACAGAAGCAGTACTTACCTATGAGCTGCTCTGAGCCAGAATGAATTTTATTTTAAGTATTACAATGGTTGCAATTTCTTTATTTTACAACCTTAAAGATTGTTAGGATGTTCAGTCTCACACACACGTACATTTTCTTACAGAGCAGCTGCATGGTAGAGAGAAAAGAAAGAAATACACAGACATCAACAACAAAACACACGCCTTTTCAAAAGATCCTGTCTGAACAGGAGGCCTGTTAAATAAATAAGAAAGCATTCATTCTCCTTTCCAGAAAACCATTTAGTAACACAAGGCCCAACTCCCCCCCCCACCCTCCTTCCTTCATTCTGTTCACTGCCACTTTCACTTTCCCTCCCTACAAACACTCCCACCACCCCTCTCTCTACTCAGATGTTCGGCACAAAGTATACTGGAGGAGCTGAAAAACCCAGTTTCTGCTGGACAACAGCTATGGGTGGATGTGTGAACACAGAGGCAACACTGAAGAAGGCATAAAAAGTGTTTCGACTTATTTTTTCATGGAAAGATTTTTTGTGTTGTTTTATATTTAAACAGATAAAGACAAGATTTGTGATTTTCCTCACGTTTGAAGCAACATAAAATGTTATTTGGATATTAAAAAGTTTTAAAATGCAATGGTACTATTTTCAAGGTTCAAGTTATCCTTATTGTCTTAAAGAGGTGATCTGATTTAATACTGGGAGTGATAGACATTAAAAAAAACATACAACAGAACCAGAACTAAACACTTGTCTAATGCCATTTAAAATACAAAATGCAATTGGAATAAAAAAAAGACAAATCTTGAACCAGTTAGTTGCATTTTGGCAGATCCTGATTGATGTGAACAAACACCCTTTAACAAAAATGGTTGTATTCTTTCTATGTTGATACAAAACCAAAGGAAACAATGATGCAAGCTGATGGATAAATGAGAGTAAAGCCATTAACTTCAGCCTGTGAAGTGCCGGCATGTTTCCAGCTTTGGGAAAGACATGCCAGGTTCCCACTTTAGGCATCAGATTTACACTGTGACTGTCCCTGGGGGTAAAAACAGCACAGCTAAAATGAGGATTTGCTTTTAATCACACCAATTAGGAACTCTGAATTTTTTGAAAGGCCAATGTCTGTTGGACACAATTAGAATTTGTAATTGGACAATTTTGTATGTGTTTCTACTATTGTTAGATACTATTAGTGTGTGGCAGAAGTCCCTCTTGTGCATCCTTAACATTTAAACTATTCAAACAGACTCCCAAAGAGTTAAGTTAAAAGAACAAAATTGCTGAGCAGAATTAAAATGTGGTTGAAAGAAGCACAAAGTATCTATTAGCTCCATATTGGTTTTCTTAGATCATGTAAATGGAATATTATTCTGTACAGAGGGTAATATGCAGCCCTATTAAAGCAACAATTAATTATACTACTCCTGCTTTTTAGTCAACTTTGTTTGAAGTCTCACAAACAGCTCACTAAGATGTACATCTGCTTCAAGGTAAATAAAAAAGTGTAAGTGCTCAAGGGATAAAAACAATGTAATACAAAACAAATCATGTGAAAGGCCAATTAAATGGCTGCATTAATGTTCTTTACAGAAAAAGCTGCTTTTTAAACTTGCAGTTACTGTATATTATTTATGGAATATAAAATATCTGTTATGATGCACTTTTAAAGATTACATGGTGAAAAATCCACACAGATCATGTTTACACTATGTGAAAGGTAAAGACAGGAGTATGTAACATGACATCGCAGCTGTCAGAATAAAAAAGGTGAAGCTGAAGTAAACTGTCTTTGCATGACACCAGATAATGAGGCTGAAAAGTGAGAAATTAACCTGAAAGGCATGTAACTGTCATAATCAGACGTTTTTAAAAAGCGTCTGAAAAACAATGAGGACAAAATCTTTCATTGAGCAGACACCAACGACAGAAACACTAATTTATTTTTGTCTTTTCTCCCTCCATCCTCTCTTTCAGATTGACAAGGAAGGACTACAGAACCACCACAAATGGCAGGTCTGGAAATGATTGAGATTAGGTTCTTACAATGCACAACAAAATCTCATAGAAAATAATTCAATAAGATTGTTAATTGTGTCGTTTTGTTAAATGCAGACTATTAAAATGAGATCTGTTGTGTAGGAAGAGACATATCAGACTAATTATATTGTTTATCTTCTTCAAATGATAATTGTGTCAATGACTGAGAGGCAAACTAAGATTTAAACTGACTATGAATACTTAGTGAATTAAATTGTGCTTCTTTTCTATAATTGCTTTATTTCCTTTGGCATTGTTCCTTTCACTGTTTTTTGCACATCTACTTTTTCATTTCTATTACAGTATTCCTTTTTTCCTGTCCTGCTCACTGATAGTTTGCGTATGTGTGTGTTGTGTGGCTGGGCAGGTGCAGTGGGCCATGTTGACAGCTTGTCCCTCCTCTCTTGCCACAGGGAGAACTGTCACCCCTGTCATTCAGGCCTATGAACACGGCGATGAGAATGTATGAGTGCGTGTGCTCTCAGGAGACTTGTGTGCTGAGAGGGGAGAGGGTTAGCTCTCCTACAGACAGCTGAGTGCGACGACACTTGCACACAATGCTGAGAATATTTTAGGCATGATGGGTGCTTTACAACCTCAGCCTGGGAGGACAGAGCCTTCAGGGATCACAACTTTACAACAGATGACACAGTGATGCGGCAAAGAGACAGAAGTGTGTGTGTGTGTGTACTTTTGTTCCTTTTCTGGCTACGCACTTGCACCAATGTGTAAACTGACATTGTTGAGGCAGACAACCAGATAGAAAGCACCCTAGAATTGCTGTGTATCATAACTGGACATAATCAAATAAAAAAAAAATGTAATCTAACAAACTTGTGATAATATCAGCAGTACATCATGTTTAACTGGGATTTGTTCCCACATTTTAACAGGTTTAAAACTGTCTGGATGACATGAACATATTTATATACAAGCACAGATAAGTGAAATTAAAAAATAACTAACTATAGTTGTAAGATTAGACGGTATTGGATAAACATTTTCTTAAACTATAAAAACAAAACTGTAAAAAAAATACTGTAGGCTGATTATTCCTTTATTAATGCTGAAAAAATTAACTAAACACTATTTTATTTATGCTGCAAAACATACCAGGTAAATGATGACATCGACTAGGTGTTTAGCTGTGTCTCAATTTGTGGGTTGCTAACATAACCCTATCACATCGCTTTGTTTTTTCAAGGTATAACTTCATAAAATTCTGTTATAATAGAAAAATGTTACAAGTAAATAAATAAAAACATTAATAATTTGTGTTTAGCTCCAGTATGAGTATACTTGTAACTGCATTTTATTTATCATCTCATTCTAACAAAACTTTCTTTGGCTAAGTTGCTAAACGTACATTTTTCGATCCATGATAAATTTCAAATCTTCACCATAAAAAATAGAGCTCTGTCATAAAATAAAATTCCTACAAAATCTCCACCGTCATTGTTTTCTGTTTAATTTGCTGACGGCGCAGTGAAATCTGGAATACAGTCGGTTGTGTAGGATACTCAGATGCAGCCTACGTTTTTGGGGTTTTGTCATGTAAATAATATGGCGCTTCCCATGTGACAATATTCTTTTTTCCAATTTATAAAAACTAAACCGTGTGCAGTATTTTTACAGTCTTGTTTTTATAGTTGAAGTAAATGTTCATCAAATAAATGTCTAATTTTACAACTAGTCTGGAATCCTTTTAAAATTGTTTGGGTTTAAATATGTCATCATTCTTTAAGGTGCTTAGTCACTATTGAGCATTTTTAGGTTAAATAAATATCTGAAGAACAATAAAATTAAGACTACACCCTCACCAGGGCTTAGAGCTTTTTCACAAAGAGCGTCAATGTCTGGTTTTGAGAACACAACTTGGCCAGAGAAGAAGGCTCTTCAAAAAGTAAGAGGACCTTTAGAGTTGACCACCTATGTCCCACTCTATACACAACAAACCCAGAAGAAAAGAAGGCTAGCAGATCATTTTCTGCTCAAGTATAAACAGTCAAAACACAACTTGAGTCACATCCAACTGGATGGGATCAACACACACAAAGTCCACTTAGTTTCTTTCCACAACACTCAGGCTTAAAGCAAATGATGGACAAAACCATGTCCAACCACCTTCCAAATGCAAAACAGCTTGTTTTCATGTGATATATTCTCTTAAAGCAAGAATCTGTCAGTTTATATAGTTTTAGTGTATTTCATGTTAAAGTGTTATCCATCTGTTTGCTATATTTTTTATCTTTCTTCCCTTTCTTCCTTATTGTAAGTGTCTTCTTAGTGTGAGCGTTCCTACTGTTCCGTACAGTCTTGTGTGTGTCTACAAATGATTAAACATCACATTCATTCTCAACAAATGTGGTCTATAAATGAAGGAAATTAACCACACAGGCGTTACCATAATAAAGGAAAATTTGTCTGTATTGTATTTGAACAGAATTCATGCCAAACAATTGCCAAAATGATAAATTCAGCTCAAATCTTGATGATTCAGATGAATTGTGTTGTTAGCTTTCATGCCTCAATGCTTTTATGGTACCTTCTATGAAACTGTTTGATGCAATGTTTTTACCTGCCACTGCAATAAATAATATATAAATACATCTTAACCCTAGTTGTCTTGTTTTTTACCTCTCCACTGAGCAAAATTACTGAGGAAATTACTTCTGAAAAAAGTTTTTTCTGTGAGAATTCACCTTTGTAAAATCAGTGTTAAAAGTCCAGCTGTTTTTTTTGCATGATTTACAGAATCAAGCAGTTTATCTTTATCAAAAACAATCTAAAATACTTAAGACTAAAGTTCTTGCTTTAAATGCTGTCTAAATCTAGGTCACGATGTTGAGAAATAACAGTGGCTACAACTAGCCTCAGTGTTAAATCAGCACCTATTGCTCAGTGGGGAGTACATAGGGTCTTAAACTCTAATGCCATCCTGGTTCCCAGTAATAACTACAACTCAGGTAGGACAGGGAATGCAACAAAACAAGCAAAAAGGTGCATTCTGAAACACAACACTCTGCTCCAACTCGACTCAGAGGGTTACACAGTCGAAGAGTCGGTGGGCATGTGTGTGTTTGTGTGTGTCCACTGGGGGCGTTGGCCCTAAACAAATTGCTCTGCCAGCTTTCTGCCCACTGGTCTTTTCAATGCTGATGGATGTGCCTTGTTCAGCACCATCTGGCTAAAGGATACCTCACATTAATCATCACAAATGCGCACACACGTACACACTCCGAGCTTTGAAACATTTAAACAATAGAAGAGAGACACTGTAATTCATTTGAACACACAAGAGAACATTTAACACACACATCAGCAGCTGCAAAGTGGAAGAAAAAAGAATAAAGAAAACGAAAGGTTTAGAAATAAAAGCTTTATGATTTTCCTGACAACTATATTTGGATGTTAGTTTTTAAATTTCTTTATTTGTTATTTGTTGTTGGTATTTGTAGTTAGTCGTGGGATATTATAAAAGAAGCAGACTACACAAAAACAATTAGTTTGTTGAAAAATTAATTTGATTTGAAGCCTGAAGCTCCGTAAAGCTTCACCAACTTACTCTTTAATAAACATTTATATATCTACATAAGTGTTTTTAAAATTCAGTTTATTATTATTAATAATTCCTCACTCTGTTTGCTTTTTTCCCCATCTACCCACACACACATGAAGAAGTGTTAATAAACACATAACATTCTTATAAAAACCACAAGCTAAGCAAACACAAATAAATTTAATGTAAACTAGAGGATAAAATTAGACTTCATTTTTATCTTAGGGCTTTATAAGCTTAATCCAATGACCTGCTTTAACATTTCCACGTGTGTGGATGTGAGCAAGGACAAGCAGCATTGTGTTTGATCTGTGAGGAAGCATGCTTGACATTGGATCGCTTGTCATTAAATCATAGCTTATGGCTATCTGCATTTGTATTGTAAGGAGATTTATTGGCACATATTCACAATATAGGCGAAAATGGATAAGTGTTTAGTGTGCCTAGAGGTTTAGCAGCGTTAAAAGATTTACAAAAAACATGCATATGTTAAAGATATTCATGTGTGAAAGATTTATGTAATGAACCAAATTACTTTAGAGACATTTTATATACTGATATAATTATATAAATATAGATGTTTATTTAGCAGTTACCTGGCTTTAAATTTAAAATAAGGCTTAAGTATATGTTGCTTTTAAATGTGACATGACATTTAAATAATTTTATAGGGATTTTATATCTTAAAATACCACAAATAACCAGTTTGTCTTGAGTTTAAAGGTTTGAGAAAATCTCATGTTTCATTCGTCTTTTAAGTTTAAAACCAATATGGTTCAGCAGGTTTGTGCACAAGCTCAGAATAACAGCACTTTTAAAGCAATACTTAACTTTTTTCAGTGGCAGCCTATGCATTTCAGGACTGTATGCTGCTTTGCAGGCCAAAGATTTAAACAAAGATTAGACACAATTTGTTTGAAATCAGAGCAGGTGTTTACGACAACTCTAAGCCTGACCACATTTTACCTCAAAATCTGCGCAAGAGCACAGCAAATTGAAGCTTTAATTAAAGAGTTGTCATCATGTAAATAAATCATTAGACATATGTTTTGTGATTATTACCCAAATAAAGTCTTCCAGGTATAACAGTTGTACTTTTGTTTAAACATTAGAAGCAAACAAAAAAAAAAAACACTTACTTGAGCTGAAGAGCCATATTCAGCCCACGGGTCACCAGTTACCCGTCCCTAATCTACACCCTTCTGAGACTTTTATGACAATCTGCTTCCTCTATTCCTTAGTCCCTTTATGTCTCAGCCACCATTAATTCATCTTGCTGTTTAAAATGATCTTGCATGTGGTTGTTGTCTGGTTATTTGTTGCATTTCCTTTGTGTTTGTTTTTCCTATCTGCTGTAAAGCTCTTTCTGCTACACGTCGCTGTATAAAAGGCGATTTATTAATAAAACTTGATTTTGGTTTGAAAATCTACCCTGTGTTTTATTAGATATTGTGCTAACAGACAGACACAAATGCAGTCAGGCAACTGTGTACTTGTGCATAACAAATAGAAAATGTATACAAAGATGCATGCAGAAATAGAAGTTATTTAGAGAGTATTTTACCAAACATTGCAAAACTGAAAAAGGTCTTAAATTGAAGTCACTGATGTAAAAATCCAGATCTTGAACTTTAAGAATTTATATTTTTGTACAGGAAAAAAAAAAAATTTTTGTACTAAGTATCAGTGTCAGAAATATAAAGAACTTGTTGAAAAGTTTCTACACATCTGCAGAAGATCAAATCAAATGTAAACTTTCATCCATCAATTTCTTTACAGAGCTTCAGTAAACAAAAAAGAAACAGCATTCAGTGATGTTTTTAACACAGCAAGTCAAACAGGACACACCACCACACTGTTTATTTCTCTACATCAATAAGAAAGCATGCTCACAAATACTAAGTATCTGATTTAGACACAAATGTGATAATGAATTACAAATATTCCCCACTAACTATGTTCAGGTCACAGTCTGTGTTTGTGTCAGCTACGTTGGTATGGACTTGTGTGTGAATGTCTGTTCAACATATGTTGCTGTGGAGTGTTTCTTTACATCAGTGCGCATCTGTGTGTGTGTGAGTGACTTTTTTGTGTGGGAGGTGACAACGGATGCCTGCAAAAGTAAAAACGTGATCTCTCTCAAATTCTTTTAATTAGTGTGCGCCAAATAAACACGCAACAGGTTCCAAATTCAGAAAAGGGAAAAGAAAATTATAACAAAAAAGTACTGTATGAACTAAAACTTTCCTAAATTAAATGTTCTAACACTGGCGGGGTAAAAGACAAACACAAATGATGAAAAAAACAGACACGCACACAAAAAAAATCATCCATTTAGTATTTGTATCATTACTTTTATCCTAATTGTTCCATAAAAAGTTTGACCCCTTATTTTTTCATAACAGCAAAAAAATAGTAACGGAACATATTCTTTAATGATGAGAGGAACATAATGACTGCTGTCATGATTTTTTATTTTTCTTGTACAGCTCAGAAACAACTTTCCCTGCCTAAAAAATAGTGTATTTGGTTTGATTTCAGTAAATAGAAACCCCAACAAAAAATGCTCATGTGGAGTAAACACTCGCTGATCAAGATCCATCTCTGACTTCAGGAATCAATCTCTCCTCATGTAATCAGAGACAAACACTTGTGCTGTCTTCATCCACTACAGCACTGATAGCCAATCTTGAGAAGACAACAAACTCACAACAGCTATAAATAAAATATAATGACAGCAACCTAAAACAACTCATTGTGGCACTGAATAAAGGCCTCTGCTCTCTGGGAAACGATACTAAACACTCATGGCTTCACTGAATCAGAGAGGAGTAAAGAAGTTTTTCATTTGCATCACAAGCTTTAGAAAAACAGAAATACATTTAAAGAGAAACATTAAAAGATTTTACCTTGTAGTCATAAGGGTTGTAGGAGTGGAAGACTTGGGAGAGTTCTTTTGTCCTTTGCTTCTTCTGTAGACAGAAATCAAAAAATATAAAAGCATAATTTAAAGGTTAATTATATGAATAACAAAGTCACAAATAAGACATTAGAGGTTAAAGAGTTACAAATATCCTCTGTTTGAATTAGTTTTTATTTTTATGACTAGACTTAGATGCATTTTTATAATTATACAAGTAAAATAAAGAGCTTGATGCGTACAAATTGTTCAGCTTTTCTAAGAAATCCAGACTGTAACTAACTTAGACAACATTTTTCCTCTTTCAATTTTCCTCAATCCTAAATGTACATCTTTTTATATTTTTACTTCTGATCTAACATCTGGCTCTTTGGCATGTCCTCATCCTCCTCTGCTTGCCTCGTAAAGTAAAAAGGAAACGACATGTGGTATTCATATGGAAACACACAACACGACTTCATATATTAACTTATTGGGTTGACTTTCAAAGAAGGAAGAAAAAAATCACATTACCATGTGCTTACAGCTGTGCTTACAGGTTTTTTTTAAATCTATGGATTGAACAGTGGGGAAACATTTTATTTGTTCTGCTGCAGCTGTGGCAGAGAAGTTCACTCAAAGTTTGGCCTTGGTTTATCACGTCTGTAACGTGCAATGTGATGCATAAGAGACATGAATGTTTGATGTGTGACAGTTGTTCCTACATTAGACCCTAATTAGTGTGTTGATTAGACCCCGTCTGGCTAAAAGGGAAAGATGTATGGTTATGCTTCTGCAGCTAAAGGGAGTACATTCATTGCCACACACCCACATTTTTGGGGGGTTTGCGATCAGTATTCTTAAACCTGATCTTCCGAGACTGAAGACACAATTTATCATTTAATTTTCAAACAGATGTCAATATTGTAGCTAATGAAGAGGCTTGAATCTAGAAGACAAAAATAATTGAATAAAACAAAAATAAAATAAAAACAGAATATAATGATTTACAAATCATTTTCAACCTATACTCAATTGAATACACTACAAACACAAGATATTTAATAATCAAATGGATAAACCTTTTTTTTTTTTGCAAATATTCACTCATTTTGACTTTGATGCCTGCAACAAAAAAATCTAGGAAAGGGGCAATAAAATACTGGGAAAGATGAGAAATGCTCAAAAAACACTTGTTTGCAGCATTCCCTAAGTGAAAAGGCTAATTGCATACAGGAGCATCCCTGAAAGGCTCAGACTTTTCACAAGCAAGGATGGGGCGAGGTTCACCACTTGTCAGAACGTAACTAATTTTTGTTTATACTAAAAACATAACACATGATAAGACACACCAACTCTGTCTGCTTTAACATAAAGGCTGAAATTATCAGAAAGTATAAACTACAAAACTGCATCTAATATTCAATTAATCACTTAAAAAATTTCCTTCAGTATTGTTTTTATTTTTCATTTACACATTGTCCCAACTTCATTGGAATTGTGGTTATAGACAAACATGAAGATTTTGAAAGTAAAATAGCAAGATAAGAAATCAAGTTTTTAAGGTAGAGTTGTTACAAAGTGGGGTTATTCTCTTTGCTTACTTTTGACTTGTACTTTCATCCTGTCGCTTTATTAAGGCCCATCCTTCACTGAACGTCTCACAGCCTGTTGCTCAAATCTCCCTTATTCCCATCTGTGTCTTTTCACTTATTTTGTTTCCCTGTGGTACATTTCTAACCCTCTACAACTCACTCTGTATTCACACGAGGCTCTTCTGATCCACACAATCCTGTAATCATTGGCCTTGTCTTTCCACACTCGTCTCATTCTTGTTTTCAGATGAGTCCTCCTTTCTTCTTCTGCCAGAGGGCTCTCCAGAATCCTCACATCTTCTTTTTTCTCATTTTCTTTGACTTTTCCACATGTTCTTTTGTTTTGTTTTTTTCCCTTTCCAAAAGGGAGGAAACTCACTAATCATTCAGCCATTCTTCCCTTCACAAGTCTGTCCCTCTACAATTTCTTCTACTCTGACTTTCTTTTTTTTTTATTTGCCAGGAGCACCTTGAATGAGAACAATGCTTCCATCATTACTCTTCAACACTATTCGCGCCTCTCCTGCCAACACTTCATCACTTTCACCATCATTGTGTATCCTGAGACACTCACTGTGGACTTTAGGTCAGGTTTTACTATAGGTAGGATTTTCTCAACCACCAATGAATACAAAGTTGAAATTATTTAGTTAAACAGCAGAAACACAAACCCACAGACATGCATACAGTGATTGACAAAACTGTTTCTTCTATCGCACATCCCGCAGTCCAAATCTTTGCTGAATATTTTCATTTTCAAGTGACACAGGTGAGTCTTGTTACACCTCTGAATGTTATCTTTAAGTATTTTGAATGCTAAATATTTAGACTTTTTAAAAATTGTTTTCAGGTAAAGCATAAAAGGAAACTTCCTACTTATTTACAAGTCAGCAATGAATTTTAGGATTTCTAAGTGTGTGTTCATGTGTGTGTTTTTTGTGTGGGGGTGGGGTGTGCAATCAGTAAAGTGAGGAAGTTAATCTTGCATGCCCAACCCAGCGCTAGAAAGCTATTCTAGTCGCAAATCTTTGAAAGTGTCACTATAATAATGATGAACAATGGCTGTTATCTTGACGTCCATCTGTTGTTGTCGCCAGAGACGGATGTTGCATCTAAAGGGAACTGACATTACACGTTTGTAATGTGTTCATACACAGATTTGAACATAACACCAGTGTAGAGAGAGAGAGAGAGAGAGAGAGAAAAGCACTGTGTGGCTGTGTGAAAAGTGCTCATACATTTTGCTTAAAACCAGTTAATGTAACACAAAGATACTTGCACAACTGTAAAGGCTTTAACTACAAAAATACTGAAGTTTAAAAAAACTAATGATAAAGCTGAAAAGACTTATGGTCAGAAGCTGGCTACTAAAATGTGGTGTGATGAGGGGATAACGTTATAACATGATATAAAGCTCATAAAACTTGATTTTACATTATATTGCCCCTTTAAAGCAGACATATCATGTATTTAAATCCTTCTTTTTGACATTTAAATCATTCAGTTGGGGTCTATATAAAGTAGAACTGCAATACTGCATTTCAGGCTTTCTCTTAAAATCCAAACGAGGCGCTTCACCCCGCCCTCCTCCAGCTTCCAGACCGGTCTATTCTAGTTTGATAGAGGGGGTTACGACTATATAGCAGTGCAGAAACATTTTATATTTCCTATTCTTTCTCAGAGAAGACACTATCAATAATATACCCCTCTCACAACTAGGGATGGGTACCGAATTCGATACTTTTTTTAAGTACCGACCGAATTCTGTCAAATGTCAAAGGTACCCATCTCTACTCAAAACCCCACCCAATTTAATAAATACACAACAAACTCTGTTACAGTTAGTTCCTTAAGCCAGTGGTTCCCGAAGTTGGGTTTGGGACCCACAATGGGGTCCCAAAACATCAAGGTGGGGTCCTGAAAAGATTTTCTGAATTTATTACATTAGAAAATAACAACTAAAAATATATTTTTTTGCCTTTGTTGTTACAAAAGTGTAAGGTTAGTGTACTTAAAATGGACAAAAATAGCATAATGAATATTGTTACTATGATCTTATTTTTTTTTTATGTGAAAACAATGTTTATGATCCAACAACAGTTGGGAGCTCAGGTCTCTGCTGCTGGTATTTTGAGAGTCAAAGGTTGAAAGGTTTGGGAACCACTGCCTTAATCTACATAAAATGTAGAAAATGTTTATTGTAATTAGTTCTATCAACAACATGTTTTTGTTTTATTTTTGTCTCTCTTCCAGAAGTAGGTGCACCTGGAGCAGTTCTTCTGTCTCTCTGTGTCTCTTTCCTCTCCTCCAACCCAGCCGGTCGAGGCAGATGGCCACCTGTCCTGAGCCTGGTTCTGCTGG
>JARVGW010000564.1:17776768-17826246 GCA_031762495.1 Anablepsoides rubrolineatus | reverse complement strand
TGCAAATAATGGTGGAAAATAAGTATTTGGTCACCTACAAACAAGCAAGATTTCTGGCTGTCACAGACCTGTAACTTTGTTAATTATGTAAAACCAAGTAAACATTTGGACCTAAATTTGTTACGGATATATAAATAGTAGCACTGATCTAAAAAAACACAATTCCAAAATAAAATGTAGTTCTAATCTGGTGAAAGAAAACATGCTATATGTGTTACATCACATACGCCTCATCTTTACTGTATAACAATGCAAGAGATTTAAAAAAGACACAATCTCATTTTAATGTGAATTCTTCAAACATGCATTATTGAAGCATTACTTTGTTTATTTGCCACTCCAACATGCACTTACATAAATAATTATTTCATATTGGATTATCTATTATACAGAAAGAAGATTAAGTTATCTTTCATTCTGCATCATAGGTTAAATCTGTACAGACTGTTTACAATCCCATCTTAGAAATGTATAAATTTAACTGATTTGTGTGTAAATATGTATTATCTGGATTTATTTTCTCCAAATGTAAATTTTATTAAACATCAAGTCTTAAAGGGGGGGTGGGGGAGATTATTCAAAATCAAAATTTTTAAAATATCATCATATAATGTCATTGTCTCATCAAAAACATACCCAGAGTGTTGCTTTGTCTCATTCATGCATGTTTGAGAAATCCTTGAATCACCTGTGGTGGCCATGCGGAGCTGCCTAAATGCTTGCTGGTACAAAGCACCGCCTATTTATACAAAGTTCCTCCCTGGAGCTCAGTCTGTATGTTTTTGATAGTAACAGCATTTTTATTAAGAAGTGAAGGTAACATAGCTACTTGATTGGGGTATAGAAATGAACTATGTGCCTGGGAAATACCTAATAACCCTTTTAACAAGGGTGCCGTCAGTTTTCCAATATGTTTCTATCCCACTTTACAAATGAAAGTGGCATATTTAAGCAGCCAAAAAAGATGTTTGTTTTTATAGTTTGTAAGATAATGAGAAATAACCACCGTACGGCTAACCTGATACACCAGATGGTTTGTGACACAAAGCCATCTGTGATGCTGTCCAAAGCAGGCATTTCTCAGCTGCTGACTGGATAAATTACATCCATCAACTACTTTTATTTTTAGCTTTATTTAAGCAGATGGACTGAGGTAAGTTAAACTCATTTTGTATTTTTATTTTAAAGTTTCCAGGAAAGCTTTCAAAGCCGTGTTTTTCTTCCTATAAATGCTTCCTGCTTCTGACTAAATGTAAGGACCTGGAACAAGCTTCAGCAGGACCTGAAGCTCTCCAATTTGGTCACACTTGGGGAGTTTAAGATTTTAATAAACAGATTTGAAAATTTGTCTGTAGGCACCTGTACTTGTGAATGAAAACCCTTTCTTTGATGATGTATGCTATATATTTTTAGAAGTTTTAAGTAAAATGTATTATTATTGTTTTTATGTTACTTGGTTGTGGTGGATGTAACAGGTCTTTCTTGTAAATGAGACAATGAGCTAGGTATAAAGTCCATCCCATTCACAGTAGACTCACAGCAGTGAACTGAAACAGTACTTTGAACTGAATCAAGGCAAAAATACAAGCATTTGAAAATGTTTCTATAAAATCAATGTATGTCAGGGTATCAAAGTATCAATGAAAAGATGGATTTTATGATTTCAAAGTTGGTTTTCTTGGTGAACAGAACAAAAAACATCTCCATACCTCTCCTTGAGGAAGTCCACCACTCGTTTAAAGTCGTCAATGCAGTATTCTCTCTTCATGTCCATCAGTACACTGTCTGAGGCCGACTGCACGGGAACGTGAAGGAAGGCGAAGACCCGAGGATGATTCAGAATCTTAGACATCTCCTAGTTTTACACAGAGGGATAGAAAAACATAAGAATTAAGTAAAATAAGAAAAAGTAATTCAGATATGACAAAAAACTGAACTAGGAATGACAACTATAACACGTACAGTGAGTGCAGATAGAATGTATAGAAATAAATCAAGCTTTCAGTTGCTCTTTATATCTTTTCAGGTTTTTATATTGAGTAGAGTTAACAGCTGCAAGATAATTATGAAGATATTTATATGAGTTTGAAAAGAACACAAAAGTAAACGAGAAGCATAACATAAGAAGGTAAAAATATAAACCCTTGTCACTTTCATAAACCAAGAGGAAAACATTTAATACCTCATCTTTTTATTAAATAAATCCTTAGGCAATAATGATTCATTCAGAATTAGCCAACAGTCTATAAATGATGGTGAACAAGTGTATACTTGACAACCCTGCTTAGTCAGCATGAGCAATTTTCTATTTTCAAAAATTAGTTAAAAAAAATAAATAAAGATGTTTCAAAACCCCTCCAGTTTTCCTTCATATTTATTCCTGTGATAAATTCTTGATAATGACACTACAAAAACCATGTCACTTTTCTGAATAAGTGTGCATAATTGATGTGACCTCTGTTTTGAGCTTCATGTCATGTTATGTCATTTCCTCATCAAAAATATACTCATAGTGTTGCTTTAACTCATTTATGCATAAGAAAATTAAATTTCCTGTAGTAGCTAAATGTGGATTTTGAACAGAGGCCACCACACTAAATGACTTCACATTGTTAGATTCTAAATGTTAGAAACAGGAGAACAAAAAAAAAATGTTATTCTGAGAAATAAATACTTTCATTTAAGAATTATAATTAAGTTAAGCTTGTGTTTTTTTATTTTTTTCTAGATTTTCCCACATATTTTAAAACAATCATTGATTGATTGATGATGCCTTTATTGTCATTGTATGGAGCACAATGAAATTACATTTAAGAACACCCATTAAAGAAGACACAAACATGACAAAAACATAGGGGAACAGGTGTACAGGTCATGCGGCAACCAGCAGTGGTCGCGCTCCCTTTAAAAAGAAAAATGAAAAAAACCACAGGTGAGATGAGGAAAAAAACCCCCATCATATTATATCAACAAAAAGTGACACACTATGGTGCTTATAAAGAAAACCTCTACAAGCAAGAGCACATTTATTATCTAGTTAGTTACTTAGTTAGTAACTTTTAATTTAAAGCCGTTTCATAAGTAAATGAAATATCTAACACATTTGTGTTCCTTTCTATCCTCTTTGATGCATTAAATAAAACAAATACAATATTAAATATATTATTAAGACATTTTTTAACAAATAATGTAATAATGTAATATTAATTAGGTAGTTATAGTAATAAATGCTTCATTTAAGTTTTTGAATAAAAAGTAATTGGATCAAGTGATCCATTTTACATATTTCACTTAAATGCATCTCTATAAAACTGTGGAATTTCAGCTCAAGGTTATTTACCAAGTGATGTGTTTTTGCCAATAATTTGATGTTAGAACCTGAAATTCAATAAATATAACTATACAAGTCAATCAAAACACACTCAAGGTGAAAAAATCAAAATTTTCACTGTTGGCTCAATGAATATAACAAAAAATTCATTAAAATTCCTGTCTCTTTGTGCACTCTTTTTCCCTACAGACCTTCAATAAAAGCCTCCCTCTCTCATTTTTCCCATTTATCTTTTTTAGATTACTAGAGTAAAAAGAAAAGCAGCTTCGGGAAGTTATTGTGCACGCAGTAGATGTAAAGTCCCTTGAGTCAAGGTTGTTCCTGTAGAGGTCCTTTATGTCTGACAAGTTGATGGCTGTTACCGAGGCATGCAGGTCTCCATTTGAAATCAAAATGATGAAGGGAAGAAAGAAAAAATATATTAAATCTATAATTAACTTAGTGAAGATTTCAAGCCCTTAGGTATTTTTCTGTTTTTTTACGAAAAATCATACAAATGCTTGCAGTTTACTTTGTTATTAAGTTTTTTGAACAGAAAGTAGTTTCATTGTTACATTGTCAAAGGTTTTAAGTAAACGAGACACTTAGTGGGAAAAAATATAACCCAACTATAAATTAACAGAATAAATAGACAGAAAATGACTACTGTTCTTACATTTAAAAAAATGTAACAGTGGCTATTTAGATAATACTTGACAAAAGGCACAATTATACTGAAATTATATTTAAAATCCTTCACCTCATGAGTTATGGTATGGTATATGGGGATGGGTAAAACCCATGTGAGCGCGGGCCTCATAAGTGGGCCCATTACTCTCCCCAAAAGAGACACACTGAGCTTTTAATCAAACCTTCGCGTCCCTCGGAAGAAGGACACCAGGTTAGAAACACTGTGTTCTGAGCTTCTCCGGATCCATAAAAGGTTCTCCAAGAATTCTTTCCCTTTGACTACTCAAGGCCAAGCATTGGCCCAAGTAGTGCAAAGAGGTCTCAAATTCAATGCCACAGGCATCACATAGACCATTTTCATGGAGTCCCATCACCATTTTATGGCGGTTGAGCAAGGAGTCCAACCAAAGTACTTAAAGTTTTTCTTGTCAGGGAAATGAGAGCTTTCCCAAACCTTAGGTTTGGAATCCCCCCAGAAGAGCTGGAAGAGGTGACTTTGGAAAGTGAGGTCTTGCCCTCCCTGCATCAGGTTCCTGCTGCCTCCAAAATCAGACTCTTACCAGACACCCTTACAGCGGCGGAGAAAACAGATTTAAAACAATAGACCATGGGTTTTTATCTTCTGCTTTTTCATTTTCAACAGAAAATTCTATATCTGTTTTGTTTCCTTTCATACATTATTTCTTTTTGAAACAACTGGAGAGATTGCAGATGTCAAATGTTTTGTGATGGACATGTTTGAGATGCTATCATCACCATGCTAATCACCACGAGAAAAAGAAAAAGAAGAAGGAAAAAAAAAAGAGAGGGGAGGAAGGAATGATTTAATGAATCCCTACAAGAATATGCTGATTGCAGTCCATTTTCTCAATTAAGATCTATTGTTGCGTGTTCTCTCCTTCATACAAAGACACTAAAGCATATGAGCACACGAACACAGATGCAGACACAGCTCAGTAGCAGCACCACGGGGGGTTGACCGCAGGAAGCTCCAAATTAGAAAGAATTAATTTGGTTGAAAAATGGAGCTTGATTGGTGACAGAAATCAGGCTGCCGCATGTGTGTGAACGTGTTTCAGTGATGGAAAGAGAAACATACAAAGAAGAGTTCATTTATGTGAATTTTCAAATGTTTTTCAAGGTGATTTTATAGTAAAGCCAGGGATTAATTGCGCTCTTCTTTTCTTGATTTAGATGTTACATTTTCGCAATTTAAGTTTGGAATGTAAAGCCAGTTGAGAGTCTGTAAAACTGCAAAAGTGTGTTATAGCACACACAAAGGACAAATACTAAGTGTACAGATAGACATTTCTAAATAATTACATCTTTATGCCACAATAACAACGTTCTTTAAAACCATGTATCAGTATGCCCTTTTTCAAACCATCCTACTTTCTGCATCTTATTCTAATTTTGAATCATTTATTCACACATTTATAAACTAACATATCTTTCTCTATTCTTGCACAAATCTTTGTTATATATTTTTAATAGTAGATGTATCATGGCTAGTCAGTGTTAAATTCTTGTTTTTGTGTGTACTGTCTATAGCTTGTAAAATAACTAGTGTGTGAACCTCTGTACTGATGCTGCTGTGACACCTGAATTTCCCCTTGGCGGGACAATAAAGGCCATTTCTATTCTATTATATTCTATTCTATTCTATTCTATTCTATTCTATTCTATTCTATTCTATTCTATGATTTGTTTGATGAGATCAGTGTCTTGGTTAGCGTACATACACCACCATGCTTGGATCATTTTTAACAAAAGCTGAAGGGGAAAAATGTATTGTTTTGCTCTAATAACCCTTCCTGAGTAATATGCGTGGCAAATATACAACCGACAGCGATGACAATGGACAAACAAATTATTTAACTATTACTAGGAGCTTTTTTGTATTTGCTTTTTATTTCTTATAATAAAAATTAAAAGCCACCAAAAAAAGAAAATTCTCAGAATTCCAAGCTCAATTGTTTTCATACAGTCATGCTAAATGTGATTCCTGAAAAGAAGTGTGATTTAAAATAATTATACAATAAATGTGATAAAAAGAAGATGTGACAAACAATATAATTGTTTTGGCAACACGTTTCCCTGGTTTTAATAAACACCAGCATCAGTATTGATGCTGAATGCTCTCAAGTGTGCAAGTAAACATTTTATTTTTATTTATTTATTGTATATGAAATTTTGGAACTTTGACTTTAGGTGCGTTCAGATTCTTTAAGTTGTATTCTTCAAGTTTTTAAAAAGTGCCACATTTCATTGTCTTTATAATTTTTGAAAAGTTATGTCAAGGTGAAAGAAAATAATTTGAGACAAAGGAATAAAACAAACCCCCAGTGATTGCAATCTAACTCAGATTTCGAGTAAGTGCTTTGTGAATGCCTGTCTCAATGTGTTGCAAGAATTAAAGTAGCTTTAAGAGAGAACATGCTGCTGTGAGTCACAGCATATCTCTGATTACAAGTTGGGATTAATTTATAAGGGGTTGTCTTTTACTCTCACAGACTATTTATCATGTTTGGGTTTCTATCTAACAGGATGAATTCCTCTGTCCAGTGTAAACACAGAATACATGGTTATCCATGCAGCATCTCTACAGTTTGTAAAGTTAAGATGATCTGACACCTCTGTGGCCACTTAAAGCGGTGGTCTTAACAAACTGGAGTCTGACGACATTTTCTATCACATTTATGGAGTTACATCATGGATAACCTACTGTGTACTGGATGAGCATATGGATGGACAGATAGGAGCAATCTAAGGAGCAAAGGGTTTAAAGCAACTATGTTCCTCTGTCCTCATATATCAAGCTTGGGCAAAGACAAATTTTTAACAAATGGGTCACCTGTGACCTTGATCTTTCACCCTGGGGCCTTAAAATCAATAAGGAATATCCTTGACCCACAAGGTATCCAGCTGTGCAGTTAGACATTTCTATTGTTAAGGGCTATCAAATAATTTGTGCTTGGACAAGTAATTATCCACAAACAAAATGACAGATTGATGGTGACATAGCACAACCTAATAATGTTTTATTTTTATTTTTTTTTTGTTGACTGAAAAAAAAAAATCTCTTTGGTGCTATGTGTATTTATTGTAGTACACTGAACGTGCAAAAACTCAGACATAAACACATACCCACAAATAAAAACAAGCCTCACTCAGGGGAGTCTGCAGAGAAAATAATTCTGCTAGCCTTTCCCAGGACGGTGCTGTAAGTCAGCTCTCTGCACACCTAAACAGTTGTTGAGAACTGGATGCAGAAGCAGACAGAAACACTGGGATCCCTGTGGTATTACACATTTCAAACACTTTGGGCTGCACTTTATTTACCCTGAAAGGTAAACCAGACCTGCAACACCTCACATGGGGCAGACAGAATCTACAGATTTCAATGAAGAAAAATGAGGTGGATGTGTGGCATTTGAACTCCACGCTGGTTTTGTTTTGTTTACTCCGTGAGCTAGAGAAACTAACCATATCACAAGACAAGTGAAACAAGTACACACTGACATATGAGCCATTATTTAAAAATTAAAATAGCTTTCCTGTGAGCATTTATTAGAGGTTTGTTCACCACACATTGCTACTGTGTTACTTTATTGTAGCATCTCTATGCCATTTAAAGATGTCCATTTTTAACAAAAGTTAAAAAAAGGTTTAAATTGCATAAATGTTTCTCATGTTTTAGGTCATACTTATGCCAAGAGTTTCAAAAATATTCATTTACCTGATATTTGGCTGAATATCAGGTAAATGGTTCAACCAATTATTTTTAACCAATCAGATCAATAAGACATAAAATCAACCCCAAACTGACATACTTGCTGGTATCGATACTGGTATTGGTATCTGACACCACTAACAAAAAAATACCTCTCATTTCCACTTATTCACACACTCGCACAAACATGCACACAAATCCTCTATGAAGTTTAGGCAAATGCATTTTTCCCTTCAAATTCTGCTCTTTACTGACTGCACCTTTAAAATGAATGGTGGAAACAGAACGTTGGTTTCCCCAAACTGTCAAGAGAGTGTAAACACATCTGATAAATTCTGATTAAACGGAGACCACCTCTAAGGATGATGTTCAATTGTCATGTGCAAAAAAACTTATTTCTGTTTGTTTGATGTAACAAAAAGAGTCTGATCAGCCACAAAACCTACGACGACTAGCAGGTAGAGAAAAAAAGATATTGTTTTCAGTGTCCTGCTGAGAAAACATGCATCCTGGCATTTGTAGGGATGTTACTTTATCACATGGCATCCTTTTATATTCTTTTTACAGTCTAATCACACCTCCCACATGACAGCAGCCCCTCCCCATCTTCTCTCAGCAGGAAATAAGTGGGACGTCCAAAAACTATCAAGAATCACTCAAACAACACCACAAAACAAGTGGTGTTCACCAATCCTCCAGCTCCGTATACCAAACTCATAAGATCTAATGGGATTTGTGGAAAACAATTTCAACCCAAAAATGTATCCCATCCCTCACGCTGAACTGATGGGGTCTCGAAGGATCTCTGTGAATTTGTCTCTACGCTCCAGAGGTCACTTCTTTGTCAGCGCTCTGACTGAGTCGGATCTGTTCAGGTGGCCAAAATGTAGGATTTCCTTTCAGGCTGGAGGTTGTATAGTTACGGCTGAGAGCTGTCCTGTCACACACGATTTACTGCTTTGCACATGCATGAACTCACACATCTTTCATGATCTTATGCTGCGACAACAATATGTGGAGACTCTCAGAGAAATTTAAAGCTGAAAAAAATACAGCAAAAAAGATATATATTTTTTTTCATGCAGCTACTCAAAACGGAATTCCTGACAGCACAATGCAATCAACTAAAATGTCAGAGAGAAGTGGCCCATGAGAGGCGATTGGGCCTTTAACTGCTCCAATCAGCAAATGGTGCTATGGGGCTGTCGACATCTGTCAAGGAAAACGGGCTGCACATAGGAAGAAAAGAGAAAAAAACTGCGCTCGTGTGACAGAGGGAGGCAGAGCATGAGCGCTGATCTGTACATGTGTGAGAGGGTGATCTTTAACGTGGTTGTGGTGGAGTTACTTGGCCTTTTCAGCTTCAATCACAGCCATTCAGCATGATCAGCTTATATAAGTGCTGGTCCTCTTTAGGAAGGGAAAGACAGCAGGGTATTATTTGGCCTTTACTTAAAGCTGATGGATAAATATACTTCTGGGAACATCATCATCACACCATTTGTACTGCTGCAGTAATCATTGTGTCAAGAAAAGTTACCAAAAACAATCTCTCTTCCAAAAAAATGTAATTAAATTAAAACAATTTTCGGGTAAAAAATAGGAACTGAAAACAGAACTAAAAAGATATATATTTTTTTAAGTAATAATTTTTTAGGTGCACATTTTTAGGTGCTAAGAAACTAATTACTCTGAATAGTTACATAAAAAAAAGGATATATGAAAAAATTTGGCAAGGGGTTGGAAAGATGGAACAAAAGCAACAAAAGAAAATGACAAGTTAAAGAACATTCCTAGTTTTCTTTATGTAGGTTAATTGACTGAGGAGATGAAGCCAAATGAGAAAAAAAAAGCTATAATACAATTCACTGCGTGGACAAGAACAATAAAAGAGTTGGTAGCATATGAAATGCTTCTTTACATACGTACACACAGACCAAGCGACTGTGTCATCCTAGTATATTTCTAATTATCAGTTAATTGTTATTCCCTATCATTAGGAGGGTGGTTTTTTAATTGTAATGTAGCCAAGCAGAAAGTCTACCTATACATGAGGGGGACAATTAGCCACCTCCATTAACCCCTGGTTAATTACAACCTCCATTGCTGCTTCCCGCAGCACTTTTTTATACTTCTTTTTACCCCTCATATCTATCCCCAGGCTTTCAATCCCCATATTTTTTTTCTTTTTTAATATTTGCCCTTGTTCCGTTTATCTATGATCTAAATCATCCATGATTTTTTTTTATTCAAGTATTGTGAATTTTAGTGTATGAAAAAAGGCTGTACATTATTTTTTCTAGATCTCCATTATCCTACTTTTTTGCCTTCACTGTCCTTTTTATTCTGTTTATATTTTCTCCTTTAAAAACATCCTTATTACATTTGAAACAGGGAATGTAGTGCAGATTAAAAAAGGGGAACAAATAAACCAAATGTCTGTTGGTAAATGAGAAGAATCAGAAACTGTTACTTTGACTCTCTGGGTCAGTAATGAAATAAAGTGTTATTTCATATCCTTTAAAATGGGGAATGAAAAAAGCTTATCAACAATTAATATCTTCCTTGTTGTAGAGAGCTTATTAAATAAGCTCAGTTAGGAAAAAATGAGTATATTTCTAAAGCAGATAGACGAGCTGATGGTGGGTCTGAGCAGAGCCATTACCAAAACAGATTGTTGCCAACTTTACATTTCAGTTTTTTTTAATTTCCTATGTGAATGCTTTTTGTCATTTTTATTTTGCTGCAAACTTTTACAGTTTATAGTGTTTATATAGAATCTAATAGTTAGTTATAAGGGTAAATAGCAGCAGGAGTTGCAGAAACAAGTGTGAAAAGCTAGTGTATAGTGAGGTTATTTGGCTGGGTCTTTTCTACAATAACATAAAATGTATAATTAAAAAATCTATATACTATTATTTTGACCAGAAAACATCTAGTAGTTAAAAGCTTAAGAAGCTAAAATAATATTTTCATCCTTGGTTCTTTCTTCTCTATTAAGATCTTAACTACAGAGCACATTAGGCAAATTAAATCCTCTAAAGCTCCCAAAAAAACACAGCTGTGAATTAAATAATCAATTTATTTATTGAACAACTTTTTTTTTTTTTTACAGATAAGTGGGTGTTTTTGCTTGTGTTTTAATACTTTACTGCTGTGAAATAATCAAAGAGTGGTTTTCTATTTTTTTCATTTACTGCTTTGTTGTCACAATAGCTGCAAACTGTCCTTGGATTTTTTTTTATATTGTTCCACCTCCTGCAGCTCATGCTGGTGCTTTGACTCCTCAGATGAATAAAACAAGCATTAATGTTTTGAGTTTGGATGTGTTTGCAAACAGCTGCCACTAAATTTGATGTACAACCTTAAAACATGTCACAAGCTTTGATGAAGAGTCAGAAACCAACGACACCCATTAGAAAGATTCACAGGGATCAGCTTTACCCACAAGTTAAAAATCCTGACCCAAATTTTTATTCCCTTATGGGTTCCTGTGGTGGAGTTGGTAATAAAAGTACTTTTCCACAAAGTATTTTTGGCCTGTTGACGGTGATAACATTTTTCAGGAAGTCATTGATTTAGAAAACAAGTCATAACTAGAAGCAGAAAACCTTCTTGTTTCTTGAACATTGTGGTTTTGAAGCCACATATTTTGATCAATAAAATAAAATTTTCTGCAACTATTTTCTGTATCCACTGGACTCATCTGCCAATCAGTTTTCTATTCAGCTACTGTGAGCAGATTTGCCTGAAATCACACCACAAATGAATACATTCTTAAATGATGGAAGTGTATTGATACAATGATTCAAAAGCAATGATAGAATAAAAAGAAAAAAAATGCAAGATAAATCTATGCATATTCCACTGAAATGACAGGACTAAAAAGGAGAAGTCGGGGGGAAAAGAGGGGTAAACAATAGTCATTGTTCCATTAGAAAAGACAATAATGACTGATAGAATTAGCTTGCTAAAGAGGACAATGGTTTTAAATTGACTCATTAGAGAGGAATAAAATGAACTAATGATTAGAAGGAGAAGTCTGGAGCTAAAGTGCTTGGCAAGCAGAAAGAATGGCCATTTAATTTATTAAATGTAAGCAGCACGGTTTACTCACACAGAGGATTTGGTTATCAGGTGAAACACAAGATGACAAAAAGAAAATAGTGTTTGAGTATTCTAGTTTTATTTATCATGTCTATCATTTTCTTCATGCTACTTTTAAGTGAAACTATAAGAGTTTGTGCATTTCTGTTGTGATTGTGTCATGGGGGCATAAATCAATTTACACGGGGATAATTAGAACATTTATGTCGCTTTTTAGGAGCCCAATTTTTTTTTTTTTTTTTGGTGATGGGTTAGCCTGAGGTTGTGCTTGAGCTTCAATTTTGGTAACTTTTAAAGTTAGGGTAGCTTTAATTTGAATTATTTCCATATGCCTTTGTTGATATGTATTAATCTGTTTCATTGATTGTATTGATTTAACTGTTTTATTTCTGTACAACAGGTCTCTCTTGCAAATGAGACAATTGTGTTTCAACGAGACTAACCTGTATAATGAAAATGAATAAATAAATGAAAAGGCAAAAATAAAAAAAATAAAAAATAGATCTAGGATATAAATTATTCAACAAAGTTAAAAATGGCACCAGATTACAATCTGCTTACCTCAAGGTGTTCCAGAATATAAGGTGGGTTGGTCATCCCCACCCTCAGCATGGCTCCTTCAGGAATCACCTCCACCAACCTCCACAGCAACGTGGGCAGGTCTGTTCCAATGTCTCGACCATAAGCACCTGTGTCCTCACTGGTCAACCAGATCTCGCACACTCCCTCTGGATGGAGAAAAACAAATAAAATCATATTAAAAAATATTAAGTGGCTGTCATTTTGTTGATGGTTCAGTTAGTAGAGCTGTGCCCCCTCGGCAAGAAGGTTGCCAGATCGAATCCGAGCCGGGAACCTTTCTGAGTAGAGTTTAAATGTTCTCTCCATGCATGTGTGGGTTTTCTCTGGGTGCTCTGGTTTCCTCCCACAAACCAAAAACATGACTGTTAGGTTAACTGGTAACTCTAAATTGTCCCTAGGTGTGAGTGAGTGAGAGAGTGAATGATTGTTTGTCTCTATGATGGACTTGTAACCTGTCCATACGCTGCACCTTGCACAGTGACTGCTGGATGTGGGTACCAGTGACCCATATGACTTTGAAAGGAAGAAGTGATGCAATTTTGTTTTTTTCTTAAAGCTGGATTGATAATATAATTGTGCTGCTTTAAGTATTCAAGTTTTCAATCTACTTCTAAGCAGTAACTCCCTGTGGAGTTTTTTCTACTTTGTATCTAAAGATACACTAAGTGCATCTCACATTTACATTTCATTAATTGAAGTTACATCACCTATAGTAAGTAATAAATAATAAACCTCTGGGCCAAAGCCTGAGGGAAATTTGAATCGGAGTAATCAGTTTTATTTTCCAAACTGAGTTGGATTAACTTATTTTTACCCTGAGGGTATTTCTTTAAAAAATAAAATAAAACATTTTAGACGCAATGACATTAAGCGGTTTTGTAAAAATTTGTTCACATGTTAGTGTGCTAAACTAAGCGTTCACAAAGTCTCAGAGACTTCAATCCTAAAAGCAAATTTAAACTCTGTTTTAGACCTCAAGCTGAACTCGGTGGTGATCAAGTTATTCCAAACTATGCAATCAGAGGGCAATTCCTGAGACAATTTTACAGATGGTCATCAGGCGGTTCATACATCAAACTGTGGTAACTAAACCATTTAACAACTGAAGTCTGAGTATAAAGAATTCAGTTACTTGAATATTTTTTAAAAAACATAATCAAGTGTTTTTTTTAAACTCCTACAGATATTTAGTAGAGTCGAATGCAACAAAGCCATCTGCCTTTGGAGATATTTGATAGTTTGTGTGAAAAAAACAATTAAAAGGCAACAATCCAGTCATTTATATGTAGCTATGTAAAAGGAGTAAGTGGTCACAGCAGCTATGTTCAGTGACCACTTGACTGCCTTCAAATATTGGGAGCAAAATCACTCCTAATTTTTATAATGACCTCAGTGGTGGTTTTTAGATTCTTGCCTCTTGTGCAATCATGTTTGTCAATGCAGGGGTCACTTTTTGCACAGCGTGGAACTCCTTTAACGTTCTGATTATGATTTGCACTGTGGCACTGTTCTTTCAAACCCTTTAGGTATAACTTGATCACATTCGTTCATCTTGTGAGCAGTGAAAACGTGTAACCAAAGGGCATAAATAAAGTCATTGTGCCAGAATGGCAGCAGATAAGCCAGGGAACAGGCAGAGCTGAAGCTATCACAATAAAAATATTTATTAAGAACTCACTGAGATGAACAACAAGGAGATGTAGAACACAAGGAGACATTCACACTAGCTGGGAAAACAGCACAATGATCAGACCAACACTGAGGAAATTAAACAGAATATAATGACCAAATAATGAGGGAAAACAAGAAACACCTGGAGGAGTCACGAGGAAACAGGTGTGTGAGGGTGGGGATGAAGGATTGACAGGAGACAGAACGGAAAATCATGGAGAAAACTCTAGGAGGAGACTGCAAAATAATAACAGAAAATACACAAATGAACTGACCATGACACATCAGTGTTAACCATGATGTAGTATTGTATACCTTTTAGGACAGTGTATTTCATGGTTGTAGAAAAAAGATCAATATATATTTCGACTTATTGTTCTTTTCCATTGGGCACAGACAATCCATAAATGTACCTAAAAGATATTTCCTCAAAATAAATAATTTATTTCATTACTTAGCTTGCTGTGTATTGTTTTCTTTGATGTTATTTTAACTACTTGGATACATTTAAATGGAACTAAATCAAATTTTTGTTGAATCATAAACAGATTTTTTACTTTTTTTTTTTTACTTTTTCGCAGTTATGGAGCAGTAGATTTGTTATATTGCTGTGTCAGCAATAGTCAGAACTGCAGGCAGTGCTAATAGAGAAATAATTCTGCCACATTAACACATTCTGCTAGTTTTAGCTCAGTGATACGGCCACAACTAACACAGAACCTCATGGGGTCTTACTCAGAATCAGAATCAGAAACACTTTATTGTCATTGTCAGTAAACAAGTTACAGACTAGGAATTTGCTCTGGTGTAATGGTGCAGATAAGCAAGGAGTAAGAGAAGTAAAGCTAAGTGGTTGAAGTGAGGAAGGAAAACAAGTCAGAATACAAAACGAAGAATGAGAATGAAATGCAAGCGCGGCCAGCAGCGACGGGCCAGAGTCGATTAAGTGTTGTTCATTAGTCTAATGGCTGACGGCGAAAAAAAATGTTCTTGTGGTGGGAGGTTCTGGTCCGAATGGACCGTAGTCTTTTGACTGAGGGCAGGGGATGAAACAGGTTGTGACCGGGATGAGAAGGGTCAGCAGCGATTCTGCCTGTGCGACCTCGAGTTCTGGAGGAGTACAGCTCCTCAGGTCCGAGGTTGCAGCCGGTCACCTTCTCTGCAGTCCCTGTCGGTCTCTGCCTGTGGCCCCAGTGTACCATACAGTGATGGAGGAGGTGATGATGGACTCGATGATGGCTGTGTAGAACTGCATCATCATCTTTTATGGCAGTTTGGGCTTGCTGGGCCTTTGTTATGAGGGAGCTGATGCTCGGCTCCAACCTGAGGTCCTGGATGATGGTTGTGCCAAAAAACGGAAGGAGGTAAAGATAAAAGTGCTTTATTGGTCATCAGTGCATTTTCCCATACAATGACGAAATTTGTGCTCTGCATTTGATCCATCACACGTGAGAAATACCCAAGTGGAGCTATGTGAGCGCCTGGGGAGCAGTGGGGGGTTGGGTGTCTTGCTCAAGGACACCACGACATGTGGGCATGGCGGGGAGTCAAACCTGTGAATTACGGGGTCCCAAGCAGGCT
Organism: Anablepsoides rubrolineatus; assembly: GCA_031762495.1. Taxonomy (NCBI): domain Eukaryota; kingdom Metazoa; phylum Chordata; class Actinopteri; order Cyprinodontiformes; family Rivulidae; genus Anablepsoides; species Anablepsoides rubrolineatus. The sequence continues at coordinate 17,810,572 of JARVGW010000564.1, read as the reverse complement.
GCTCTACCACTACACCACACTCAGGATGGAGTAGTTGCTGAGAACCAGAGGGGATGGAGGGGCTGTGACTTTCCTGAAGTCTACGATTAACTCCACTGTCTAGGAAATGCAGGAATAGCATCAGCAAAACCTACTGTGTCCAACAAGATATATTTTCTGTAAAAATAAATTCCTGTAAGACTAAAGTTAGAAGATAAATTAGTAGTCAGCAACTGAAGCAGATAAACTGAAAAGAGAAAACCAAACACCTTTTTGGTTAGCTGTGCCCACGACATAAAAACATAAAAAAAATTATTACGACCAGAATTGTTCTAATTCAACAGAGTATGTGCTGGGCTTTAATGGTGGATTTTTCCAGTAAATATGGACAGTCTTCTGTTTTTACATTTTTGCTGCTATCAATAGCTAGTCTTTGCTATTTATTTTCCTCAAAGTTGTCAGAAAATGTTTCATTTTTTTTGGTTTTTATTAAAAGGTTTTAACTACGTTAAATCACTGTATATAATTAATAGTATGTTGTATTGGCAAGAATTTGGTAATACGATACAAATCGTGACACAGGGGTCACGATATGATATCAGGGGTCAACATAAGGGTCTTTACGTTATCTGAGACAACCTATTTTTGTGTCAGACAACCAGATCCCGCCTCCTGGTTGTCCAGTGGAGTACCAAGTTGAATCATAAATTTGAGTTTGCCAATTTGCCAGCTTGATCCAATCAGAGAAGACAAGGTTGGGTCGTGCTATTTGAGTGGGTGCATGCAGTGTTGAGGAATTATTTAAATTTATAAAATTCATTTATTATAACAATATAGTCAGCCTCCACACTAACAACAGTCTATATCTTGTGCTAAAGTTCAGTAAATGGATTAAATGAGGCTGTTTGGTCACAGGGATATTTTCACTAAAGGTGTCAACAGTCATTTCAATGCACTCAGTGTTTTAAATGGTCATTGCATTTGACCACTTCAGTACTGTACCTTGGGGACCCCCTTCAGATGGGGTGCTAGACAAATGCCTACCTGCCTGCCGTAATGTGAAAACTCTGACTGCAGGCTGCAATAGGGAGAAAAAGCGTCCCATGTGGGACACTTCAATTTGACTTAAAATACGAGACATTTTGACTAATATGGAACAGTTGAAAACCCCACCTCAACTTTGAAAGAATCCAGATTCAGCCACTGGTATTTAGTGCTAATGTTTACTCACAATGCTAACATTTGAGCTAGCATTAAACTCTTCTCAGGTGTGGACCTGTCAAATGGCTGGCTGACTGCTGCCTACTAGCAGTCAGAGGCTAAATTACAACATAAGAATGAACTGATGGCAGAAAAAGTTTACGTTTTAAGAGTTAATTTAAAAATTAAAAGAAAAAAAAAAGAAAAATTATACAGTATCGTAAAATGAAATTTGGCAATATTTATTAGTAAAAAGTTAACTTATTTGTTATTTATTTACCGTTATTTAACCAGCCAAGTCCCGTTGAGATCACAGATCTCTTTTTCAAGGGAGGCCTGGGCCTGAAGGCAACCTATTGTGCATGTTTTTGGGGGTGGGGGAAACCAGAGTACCTGGAGAAAACCCACGCAAGCATGAGGAGAACATGCAAACTCCACACAGAAAGACCCCAGGTCTGAACCTTCTTCCTGTGAGGCATCGGTGCTAACCACTGAGTTGTTGTGCTGCCTTAAAATAATAATAAACTTAAGTCAGACAATAATGGCCAAAGATGAGCGCTGCAAGCAGGGCACTGTTAAGATAGGGCTTACTTTAACTTGGGGTAGCTACAATAGGAACAAACATTTTATTCAACAGTTACCCACATCTGCAACAGTCCGTGCAAAACAACCTCATACAAAAAACTAATACCCGAAGAAATTAAAGAAAAATTACCAATCTCAAGGGTGAATTCAAACCCATGTTTTCTGTGTTTCAGCACTTCTCACATGTTGAGCTAATTGTGTGAACTACACAACAATTCTGATGAGAGGTTTTTCTGTTTTGTTGAGCCTGATCACACTCCAAAACTGAGCAAACTAATGACTGGGTCTGACTCCGTTTGTTGTAAATTTAACACCATGCAGACCAAACGGGATGAGCTAATGAGTCGGATGTTGCCCGTGGGCCGCCAGCTGATGTTCATTGGCATAAATGCTTTAAGATTTTGGTAGAAGCCCATTCGTGACTGTCAGTGACAAGTGTTATAAAAATCCACTTGCAAGAAATCGTTTCAGGAATGGGAAGGTCACACGCAGCAAGACGCTGATCTAATGACTTCATAGTTAATTAGTGCAACACTTACCGCTACAGTCTAATGATCTGTCATTTGGATGCAGATCTGGAAATGGTCAACTGTCTGCTTTAGCTATGTGTTAGGACATGTTATACCATGCAAGCACGCAAAAATAGATTTGCACTTAAAGAGACATAAGTCAAAGAGCACGTACACAAGCATAAGAAGATGCACAACCATCACTATCATTAACTGCATGGACAGACAGAAAGATGCAGGTGACTATTTAGATAGAAGAGATGATGTTTGGCTAATTGGACAGTGTTGTGTGTTATATGTGTCCTGTGTGTTGTGTGTGTGTGTGTATATGCATGTGTTTAACAGAGAGATACAGACATAAACTACATTTTTTAAGATAAACAACATGATGACACTGTAACTGTCAGGATATGAATAAAAGGGTTTCTGACAATTATCAACATAGATATTAGGATGCACTGAAGATTTCTGGAGTCATCCATGTCAAAAAAACAACATCAAAACCTAGCTACCAATTACACATTTTCTGATAAGATCAAGCACACACACAGAAATGCACAAACAGTACAAAAATACACTACTCAATAGAAGCAGCCCTCATTAATTCCCTTTATCTTTTAATAAATCTTTGCGAGTAATTTTCTGCGAAGGTCAGCTCTCTTTTAGCAACAACTCTTATTACAGATGTTGGAGCAATTTATCTTTCTATTGAGGGCCACCCAAAAGCTTTAGGTCAAGCCCCATACAGGGACATTTTATTACCCTCTACAATTATTCATTATTAAAGAGAATCTCTGTTAAAACATAATTAAAGTGCTGCCTTGCCAGAGCATATTTTGCTATCCATAGTTTGTCAAATTTGTGATATTTTAAGCCTAAGAGAGAGGGTAGAGAAATTCTCCTGGCAGCTAATGTCAGTTTGTGTGGGAGGAATTACGCCAGTCTTACTGCCATGTCAAGACCTTTGACTGCATCATCTGCATCCTGGGAGTGATTATTTTCCTACATTTAGCATATCAGCAGTCATTTTTAATGGAACAGGTCTGTCCCAGTAGAGTCTTGGCAAAGTGCTTGTTTAATGCAAGGCCAGACCCATATTAATTTGGTCTGAGAGCTGAATTAGTTCCTCCAAAAAAACAAAATTCCTGAGATTCCACCAACACAATGCTGCTGAGATAGTAAGCTTGTGTATTGTCTACTATCACAGATTTTTTTGTGACTTCTTTGTTAATTATATTTAGAGGAGACTGATGCTTTGGAAAAGTCCCATGTTTACTCAAGGCCACAGGCAGATGTAGATCCCCAGATAAACACATGAACCAGCCCAGTAATTTGGCCTTTGGCTTGCCGCTTAGTTCCTTTTTATTGCATGTGCCAATGGTGTTATTGTTGGCCAAATTTGCAGGGAAGGTAGCCATCAGGAAATGGCTGCCTGTTCTCCTTTCTCTATCTAGTCTGATACACACTCTACAGCTGCTTCCTATGGGTGAATTTCATATAAAGGCTGCAGAGGTACAGAGCAAACATTTAAACAGACAGCTGCTATACATTTTTTTGTCATTTAACTTATGCTTAATATAAATAATTCAAGGAAAATGTTCAACAAATATGTGAAATGTTTTTTAAGGATAGTGTAAATGAATGAACATTTGAATAAGTCTAAATTTTACAGAACTGAGTTAGCCAAACATTCATTTTTGTCAAAAACCCTTGTGCCTAAAAGGAGGCCAGCTAGTTTGAGATTATGTTTAATCCTTGTCCAGCTCAAAATGTAGTTTGTCCAATAAAATGTTTTTGTCATTTCTACAAACATCATTGTAAACACAGCATCATTTTAAGAAAGGCCTACATCACACAAAGCAATAAAAGAATACCCTAGAATGCTATTGGGAATTTGCTGTCACATTGTCCAAACATTGACATAAAATTACACAAAATAAGACATATGAGGCATGAATGTAAAACCTTTCAACCATTGAATGCTGTGTGTGAAATATTACAATAACAAGAGAAAGAAGACACCTTTGGGCATAGTTGGGCCTATGATGTCATCTTTTTTAAAAGGGGCAATATTATGTGTTTCTCAGGCAATTTTTTTAATTCTATACCATAATAAAGTAACTGTGTCACCTTTAGTTGTTATTAAAATGCTGTTTATATGTTTAAATAGAAAATAAACTTGACTTCTCATCATATGTTTCTGAACACCTTAAAATTGGCCTGTGTGCTCTGTGATGCACTCTGTGATGAGGAAACTCAGCTTGGAGACACAGCCCAGAGGAGGAGCTGATCCCAAAAGGTGGTTCTAGGCCCAACCAGTCGTTTTTGCTCCCCTGCCTGGCTGCCTCAGGACACTACAGTATTTCTCCAACATGGATGAATGAGTCAAAGCAAGACTCTGGGCATGTCTTTGATGAGAGGATAACATGATATAAAAGTCAAAAAAGATGATTGATTTTACATAATAGTGCCCATTTAAAACAAATACACCCTCAAATACTTCATTGCTGTTCATTCAAACTATAGTTTATATTTTTTCTGGCTAAACAAAATGAGTTTCAAGATGTCTTTCACTTTGGAACTCGTTTCAAAACACAGTTTTGGGGATCCTAGAAAGTTGCTTATTTATGAGTGCGAGTCTGAAACATCAAACCGTTTGCATTTTTACAAAAAAAAAACATTCCTGTGTGCACAGCCAATTAAGTTTGTGAGAACAATGTAAGGTCCATTAGCTGATTCAGTGTCCTTCTGGTAGCAGGTTGAAAAAAGTCCATAGAAAAGTCCGAGCAACTCCGATTAGTTTACCTGCAGTTCTGATTCCGCTCGGACAGCAGGACCCGCCCTGCTCTGCTCTGATTGGCTAAAACTGTGACTCTGGTTCTTTTATTGGTTGAAAGCAGCGTCACTTATTCCATCACAAGTTTTTCTTTTCTCAACAGGAAATGTGCTGCAGAGACGGAGAACTTTAATCGCTTCTGCCCGACAAAATTTAAGACCTTTGCATAACAAATTTAAGACCAACTTGCAAATTTTTTAACAAATTTAAGACTTTTTAAGGTCTTGATTTTAGATTTGTGAATTTAAGACTTTTTAAGGACCCATGGGAACCCTGTTAATGTAGCCAGTTAAACTTAGTGGGTTTGTTCTGTTGCTGACCGTGACTCTTGAGCCCAACACAGAATAGTCAGTTAAATAAAAATCTTAATGAAGTACATAAAAAAGTAAATGTTCTCAATCAATCAGAAAAAAGGTTTAGTTTCAGTTGATGTTACACAACCTTCATAAGTGTCTTTTTTGAAAGTCATTGTATGATCCCAAAGCAGCCATAAATGAGGCTAAGCTGTGGACACGTCCTAAAGTCATTCATCCAAAAAACTAACGAATAAAGCAAAAGTATCACAATACTGTGTGGAAAAACATAAGACTAAAGATGAAAACAATAATACATGAACACTGAAGAAACTAAACTGTATAGAGTTTACAACTTTGGAGCTGGAACAAAATAAAGACAAAAAGAGACCAGCAGGGAAAGTTAGAAAACATTTGTGTTATGACGAACTTCCATTTGTCTTTGTCCAAGAAAAACACATCAGCCTGTCTGACCATGCATTACACAAATCAAACAATCATCACTTCAACTCTCTGCCAAAAGCTTGTTTGCTTTCTGTGTGCTTGTGTATAGGGTTAGTTTGTCTGACTACAGTAAAAAATAAAATCTGTTTTTTGATAAAAAAAAAAAGGGGGGCCTTTAGAGTACTAGGATTTGATTTTTAAGTCTAAGTTGGGGTTAAATATATCTGAAGAAAAATAAATGAAAGTCTACAGCTGAAACCCTAGTGGCCCGAAGGAAACTGAGCAAACATGTGCCAGGGCAAATGTCATTTTCAATATAACTTCTGGAGCCTAAAGATATCTCTCTAGTTTCTGGAGTCTAGGAGCCAGGGCTGTGGGTCCATCAAGAATATTTAGTTTTAACGTGATTTTAGAGCTTACCAGTGAGTCAAGACAGGGAAAAAAATAAAAAATTAAACAGTTCCCCAATTCACTAAAACATACAAGGTATAATATATGTTTGGACATAATATACTGGGACCAGAATCTACAGAAGTTAACTAGACTCTTTGAAATGATCTGAGCCATACTGGTTTGTAGGGGTGTAACAATTTATTGATCTATATCAATATATCAATTTGAATGGTTCATGATTCAGTTATATCGAGGCAAAATGAAAATATTGATCTATATCATCATCATATGCTCAAAGTGAATCGATATCATCATGACAGCCTTTATGATATTAAGAAACATCGAATCACCATCCAGACATATTGATGTAATATTGTATTGTGACAATGCTGGTGATTTACACCAGCATTTAATATCACTCTCACTTGGACCTAGGGACAATTTAGAGTTATCAAATAACCTAACAGTCATGTTTTTGGTATGTGGGGGGATCTCAGAGAGAACCCACGCATGGACAAAGAGAACATGCGAGCTCTACCCAGAAAGGTCCCCGGGTCGGGATTTGATCCAACGACCTTCTTACTGAGAGGCATCAGCTCTACCAACTGAGCAACAGGGCCACCTAAAGTTATTACAAAAAAAAAAAAAACTTTTATACTGCAACTCACTGAAAACAATTCTAATTTTTAACACTAGATTTAAATTTTCCACATTTAAGATAAAAATAGAAAAAAATACTGCATGAAAGTATCAACTTAAATGTTGTAAGTTGTCTTTTTGTGTAGATGTACCCTACTGATTTATTTATTTATTATGTGTGAACATTGTTACAACCAGTACTCAGTTTATTATTTTATTTGAATTTTTTGCATATTTGTGTTTATTTTCTTGCTAATCTAATCATAATTGTACTGTACTGTGAATAGTTCCATATGGTTACTGTTTCCTATGTGGCATATTTTGATGAGACACACCAAAAGCATGTGCTTCATTCCTTCTTGTTTGCGCTAACTAGCTTCTGTGTCTCTGCGCTGGTAAGAAGTGCTCTGCCCCTCGCTATCCAAAGTAATGCTAGAATTGTCATATTTATGAACTTTTATGAACATATTTCTTGTACTTTTGATTACAATGTGTCTATTAAAATCAAGTAGTGTCTTGAATAAAAAAGGCTGATTTTACCAATGAGAAAAAGAAGCGCTTTTGCCTCACTTTTGTGGCTGTAGGGGGATGGGTGCATGTTACTCTGAAAGTGGTCTGACTGTCCTGTGTTTGTGTAAAAGGAAATAAAGAAATGCAGATCCAGATCTTGTGTGATAATCATCAGTGACCACTTTGCAGCTGCTACATATACAGTTATATACAATATGAATTATGTTAATGTATTTAGTGTACCTTTATCAATCTCATATATACATTGTTTCAACATCCTTTATCGTAATCTTTTTGACACAATGTACATTTTGATTGTACAACAGCCTGTGGCCGCACAACTGTATTTTAGATTCCCATAAAATTAATCCCAGTCCCATTTAAAATACCAGTTCACACGCAACAAATTGTGTTTTTGTATGTACAGCGTTCAACGGGAGCATTTAAATGAATGGGCTGACCAGTGGGGTGGTCGACGATGGGCAAGGCTACCACTAGCCACCTCCCTGGGTGAGTCAATACATCTGCAGGTGAACAAAATGTGTACTGCTTGTTTAACAAGAAAAAGCATCCGTCAGGAAATTAAAATGGTCTTAAGACAATGTGCAAAAATAAATGCTGCAGCGTTTTATACAAACTTTTCAAGAAAAGACTTGCTTCTCCATGACATGAACAGAACACACACACAAACCTCAATTATAACCAAGCAACACTTTTGAACAGTGCCAGTGACTGGAAGGCCTGTCTGACCTTCAGTCACATTAGTCTTTCCTTTACCCTCCCCCATCAACTGCTTCCCTCTGGCTATATTATTCCACACTGAACCTCCCAAGTCTCATACAGGCCAAAGATGGGAAGTGGATGTTAGATTTTTCAGACTTGTCATCTTCATGAATCACAGCCTCTTTTTCAATAAACCAGTCAGCTCAGTTTTTTTATTGCTCCTCTTTAGTGTGAGCCACCCACTCAGACACAGTTTATTTATCTATTTATTGGTAGGACACTACTGGACACTAACATTTTTTAGAGTTTAGTTTGTGTAGTGTCCATCTCCCTTTTAGCCTCTGTTGTGATGGCTGCTGTAAAAGGTTACAGTGGTGATAAATCCACAGTGGTAAGTTTTGTCAAGTTTGTCTTACATTACACATGATAGGTTTGTCATTACAGACGTGTCATTTAATCAGGTTTTTTTTCCCCCAACATATAATTTTCCTTAATTTAAAAAAACAACTCTCCCTTTGAATTCTGAAACTTTTTGAACATGCTATACACTTGAACAACTCTGTACTGTAAAAACACAAACCCATCACAATAACCTACAACACTTTGTGAACAAACACCACACACAAGAGTTTAATTGCTGTAATTAACCAGCTTAATTTAGAGCAATGACTGTGACTGTTGATGTGGTGTGTGGGTGTCTTGGCAGGTAGCATAATCATCGTGGATTAACCCGACACACATGTTTACATGCAATCATCCTCTCTCAGGCAAGTTTACTTAATACATGCATATGTTCACGCTTATTGACATACTTATGTCACACAGGCATGTGCGTGTCCACATGTGTGAATGTATATGTATGACTTAAATCAGCAGCCCACACAATCTTTCAGATGATAAAATATCAGTAACCTACTTTCTCACACAGTTTCAAACTACAGGCATAACCTTTTGTGTGTGCATGAGCTAGAATGTCTAGATGCATCAAAGTATGTGTGTGCATGTTTAGGTCATGTGTGATGAACAAAACAAAAAAAAAAGCATATAGCATATATAGGTCAAACATCAATATAGATATATCAAAGGTAACTGAGTAAAAGGCTTTAAGCTCCATACGTTTCAGCATCTATGTTTGTGTGGAAAATAACGTGCATTCATGCAAGTAATTGTGTAAGAAAACAAAAAGTCAAGATAAGAAGGAAGTTGTTACAATGCATGTACATTTGCTCTTGTACCATGAAAGTGTTTTGTTTTGTCAAACAGAAGCTCATTTTGGAGCTGCTAAACCTGATGAACTGCTGCAAAGGACATATGACAGCAGAGGATCAAAACACACTTGAACACAGATATATGTTTTACGTGATAGTCCTTTAATGCTCTTTAATTCCAAGTTAAACTAAAATTGAGTTCAACTGGAAAAAAGCATATCTTTAAAGTGTTTTATCAAATTTAAGTTAATTGTAAATGTTCTGAAGCTGTGTTCAAAAATATGTGGACACTAAAAAAATAAATCAATTGTAATCAATCTAATAACAAAAACAGAAGTGTTTATGAATAACAACCTTTACTTTATACTCTTTCAACAGAGCTGCATAAACAGAAAAGCAAAATTGTTCAACTTGTTTGGCTTATCAGATAAACTCAAGCAACAGTAGTATATGAATGCAATAATTAAAACTATGTAATACAATTCTTCACTTATACTCTGTTGTTGTTTAAGTTATAATGCATTCAATGAGCAACATCAACTACCTGGAATAGCCCCCAAAAATATTTAAAACTAAGCACAATAAAAACAGCAAAGGCTGAGTTTAAAACAATACTTGAAATGTACATTACAATGAAGAATAAGGAATATAAAAGGCAAGATAAATTGTAATCATAGTGTAGTGACAAGCGGGGGAGGCAGCTTTAATTCAGGACATTTTTGTGCTAGTTATTACAATGCCTCGGGGCACTAATATTAAGTCTAAGTATTGAATATGTGATGCAGTTATGGTTCTGTTGTGTTGGAACATTTATGTATCTGATTTCTAGATTTAATTGGCTAAGAACTGTATAGAGTCAGACAAACAATGGGGTAATTTTGACAGGGGTTCAGTGGGAATTAGTCAAATTTATTCAGTCCTCTTGATGTGGGGCATTTGTAATTATAAATATGTCAGTTAGATTTTTCTTGTGGAAATTTACTGAAAAACACGAGTGCCGTCTAGGAAAGCAACTGCTTGTGCAGTATAACAAATGCTGCATTCACAATATTATAGCTCCAGGAATTACATTCAGTATTTTGCCTAAAAGTTTATATTAAATATATTATATTAAAGGTTTATATTAAAACAAAGCTGAGGAAAAGATAAATAATTATTGTGCATGATATTTATTAAAACTGCAATGCAGTGATTATAGAGTATGGAGGTCCAAAACTGACATAATAAAAATAAAAGCAGAAATATATAATATATATATAAAATGGCAATAAATAAATACTCTTAAAATGCACCAATTTAAAAAAGGAGAACATTAACTTACAATTTATCATTTATTTGACCTTCATAATTATTTTTCCAGCTTAGTTCCCGCAAATTAGATATTTTAACACAAATAAGATAATGAACTTTTATTGTGCAACATTAAAAGCCAATGACTTGAAGTTGAAAGATAGACAGCCAGCTGAAGGGATGATTAGATTACAGAGTGTGTAAGTGAGGAAGGAAAGCTACGAGGGCAGATCTTAATTCTGTTCGATTTAGAGACCCCAAGAACTGCAAAGTGCTTTGGGCATTAGGCATGCACACACACACACACACACACACACACACGTCCCAACACTGAGATTATATATGAAAATGAGTTCCTATTAAAAAGTCATTGAAGTAGTTATGGTTCATATCTGCTGTCAAAACGTCAAGACAGTGGGGACACACACACACAGACATACATACAAACATTTTCATTCTCAAAAGATGAACAAAATCCAGATTTACACACAATCATGCACGTTTCACTACAGTTGTGTTATTAATCAGACATAATAAGATTTAACTCCTTTCAATTCAAGGCTGTTGACCTAATTTTTCAGAGCGTTGTGTGAGGGTTTTGTATGTGAACGTGTGGGTCTATGCAGACATTAATTTGATAAATAATAATATGTTCGGTCAGTATTTATGCTAATATATTCATCAGCCACCAGCAGGCCACATGTTTGCGTTTGTTACTTCATTTAGCTGACATGTGCAGTGTGTCTGTATATTCGTATTGTTAATGTAACAAAGCCATTTCAAACTCTGCATTTGTACGCGTGTGTTAAGTAAATATTTAAATAACATGCAATGCAATGAGGAAGTATAGTACTTTATAACATTATGTAAATATTAGTTTTTTTATGTAAACATATGAGAGATTTTCCATATTAGCATTACTTTAAAATTACTGTCAAATTTACTACCCACCAGACAGGTTCATAAACCAGTCTACTAATGGTTTGTGTTGTTCCCAGGTCATGAGAAAGCAGCTAGCACTTGCTTTGGCCAAGAGCTCATCTTCTGCTACCATCACACTTCCTTCAACCATTAACAACAAAAGGCTGCAGTAACTCAATGTGTTAGCATCTCACGATTGTCTTAAATGAATAATCTCTGAAAAATGATAGGCATGTAAATCCCCAGCTTAATCATAGTATGATATATTGATTAGACTTTAGTAGATACAAACTGGCTGTGTGTTCTATTTGCCCATTTTCCCTCAAAATGTTGTAGCTGCTCACTGTTACTAACTAGCTTTGTGACACCAAGGAACAACAGGGGCTTTAACCCCTCTTGCAGCCTTAACTTATTTACAAATCACACTGAGGCTGCCAGAATGTGTCTAAGCAGGGTTACCAGATCTGAAATCATGAAACACTGTATACTATGGTCACTTTAAAACTAAATGCACAAAGTGTGAATGCTCTTTGTCAATTGGGATAGAGGTAGGGTGTACTTTTAAAAATTATTGATCATACACAGGGGTTAGACAATGAAACTGAAACACCTGGTTGTAGACCATAATATTTCTTTCAGACAGCTTCCTCTTACGTCCACAGTTAATCCTGTTGGATGTGGTTCATCGTTCTTGGTGGTATGCTGACATTACCCTGGATACTGTGGCTCCTGATACATCACCAAGACTTGCTGTCTTGGTCACAGATGCACCAACAATTTGTCCTCTTTTGAACCCTGGTATGTCACCCATAATGTTGTGTGCATTGCAATATTTTGAGCAAAACTGTGCTCTTACCCTGCTAATTGAACCTTCTCACTCTGCTCTTACTGGTTCAATGTGCAATTAATGAAGATTGGCCACCAGGCTGGTCCAATTTAGCCAATAAACCTCCCACACTAAAATGACAAGTGTTTCAGTTTCCTTGTCTAACCCCTGTATATTGCATACATTCTAAAACTATTGTATAAATACAATAAAAATGGTAAATCTGGGAACACTGCATCCAAGTCCCATCTTGAAGTGTTTTGTGAAAATATCTAAAAACAGAAGCTAAAAAATGCACCTCAGTTCTATGATTAGGCAAATGTACATCACTGAAAAAAAAGATGACTGAAGCAGAACGCCACCCTGCAGCACACACTCTCTCAGACATAAATTAATGTTGCAGACATGTCCTGACATGTCTGGACATGTTAGAAACTGTGGAAGCTTGTTTCACACAGAAATCTCTCCTCTCTTTCCTTTCTTACTGAAGGAAACTCCCCAGTTTTTAAAGTATGGCACAATCTCTATAATCTGTATTTTTAGAAGTAGGAGGCTATGGGGCCAACAATCTTTTAACTTCTACTCTTACAACTGTTTGTCGTTATACATTTTATTGAAATGTGCTGCTTTTTAATATTTTAGACTCATAATCTGCAGCAACATAACTTTTTTTTCAGCTTCTGACATTTAGATTTTGAGTATTTGAATATCTGTTTTCATCATCTGTACAGTCACAGTGTGACCTGGAAGTTATGGTCGTATTCACACCTGATAATCTGGAAGACTCGGTTCGATTGGGGACCAAAACTGCAAGATTTGTTTATATTTTCAGTTGGTGCGGTTCGCATTCACACTGCTGTGTGTCAAACAAAGCGGTCTCTGGTCCACTTGGTGTTCACATATGCAATCGAGACCAGAGTTCACTTCAACCAAACCGAGACCTAGGTTTTCAGGCGGACTAGAGTTCGCTTTTTTGTCTGAAATCAGAAGTTGATTACATCTCATGAGCATAAACAACCTCCCCAGACGAACCAGCCTTTCCAGGCAAACAAACTAGAGTTTGATTAAAGAGGACAGGATTTGGTAAAGAACTCTGAGGCTAACAAGTTTTTATAGAACCTTTTAGAACTGGGCTATACATTGTGCCCACTAATGAGCACCTCCCTAACCCCTCTGGACACCCACCCAAAACAATAAATCTGTTCTGAGTTCTGATGCATTGGTGCTTTGCGTATATGCAGGGGTCATATTTGCTCCCGCTATGCGGTATCTAGTTGGATGTTATATCTATTTGGGTTCAAAGGAAAATGGCTACCAATTGCTCAGAGCTGTGATACTGGAAGTTTTTTTTGTATTACATTCAGATCATGTTAATAAAAACAACAAGTCCAACTTTTGCTTCCTTTTCTCAGACTATGTTTAAATACTTTTAATGTAATAATAAAGTCTTTGAACTAAAGGCTAAAAACAACTTAGGCAGACAAAGACAACTTTAGTACTTATAATAAAGCACGTTAAAACAAACTATACTACCATTGCTTTGGTAAATGTTAACTTTACTGTTGACTAAACTATTCAAAAACACAATGTTAAACATTTGAATTCAAAAGAAGAACATTTCATATTTAGGGATCAAAAGTACAAACCCTCCACCTGCTTGGTTTGGCTGACAATGCCAGCTCACCACCCACTTCTCTTATTTGCATATTGTGCATGAACATGCCATCTGATAAGACTGCAAACTAAATATTCACAATGAGAAGGCAAGAACTCATTATTTGAATAGCATATTGGATCAAGATCAGATTTCACTCAAATAAAACAATCCCTAACGGATTTTTTTTTTTTTACACCTAGTATAAAGTTTCAAAGCTGTTACAGCTCCAAGTTTATTGAAATTTGCAAACAGTTTCAAAATCAAAACACTTGAAGATGCATCACTACCTGTGCCAAGAAAGGTGGTCAAAAGTAAATACAAAAAATGTTTGGTGATGTGGCCTTTATTAGTTGTTAGCAATTTTTTGATATCACATTAAACTTAGACATGGGACGTTTTTAACCAGCTGAAGTAAGGGTTTATGTTTTGTGTCTTTACGGTTATAAATATATCATATAATGTTGAAAATTAAACTACTGACTTTTGTTCTTTCTTGATTATATCTTGACATCAACCATTATGCAATACTGTAGCACAACTTAGAGCTTTTGACTAAAGAACACAGTGTATCTGAATAATGTGGATTTTTGAAGTAAGGTTCTGCTGGAAGGTTATGAATAAATAATGTATTACCGGCTCTGGATACTGCCTTGAATGACCTTAGTTCAGAAAAATAAAATTACATTTTGACCAGACTGATGAGCTCACAACTAGTTTGAGCAGTGTCACAACCAAAGTGGATTGCAGCCAAAAACAACAAAAAAAAGTCAGATTAAAAACAATTTCAAACCAGTTTTGCAAACTCATTTTTCAAACCCTATTGTCATTTTTGCATATCACATTTATTTGCATATACCTTTATGGTCATTTTCAAGTGCAAATATTTTCAACAGCAGCTAGCTATACCACCTGGAGCTCTTTGTGAAGGAAAACCACAATATTTACTACAAAACTGACAGGAATGTAAAAAGGTTTACAAAATATTATTCGGCATAATCAACAACTCTTTTTTATGATAAGGCACCAAGCTACTTCTTGGCTCCACCTGCTATACTCTTTTGACATTTTTACTTTGCATGATGCAGCCCAGACCCAATCAGCCTGGCCTTATTTGACTCTGCCCCTGGTTGTGTTTGTTTTGAGCAGAGAGCTGCCTTGATGTGGGCAGGGGTCAATATATTAAAAATGAATGACTCAGTTCAAACAAAAATTGACTACACCAAACTCAATAGAAAGGTACAGAAGATTGTACAGCACCATCAGTATGACACTAAAAATGAGAGGCAAGACGACAGACAACAGTCAGCTAATGCTTGGTTGGTAGCTCAATACAGTTGCGTAGTTGATGTCGTGTGAAAAACATTACATTTCTTGCAAATGATTCACGTAAAGTATCTCATACGTTTGACATGACCCCCCCCCCCCCCAGCCAGTGAACCAATCAATAAGCAACAGCAGCTGACGTCAAATTGGGCCAGGCAGGCCAGCTGGAACAGAACCATGAAATAAAGTTCCAGAAATCAGGGTAGAACTGGGTCATAAGGGCTAATCCCATTACAATGAACCTGGGTTTGGACCCAGGCCAGCCCAGGCTTGGCCTTGCAGTGCAAAAAGGCCATTTGACTCTTCAATCTGATTAGAATTTGACAACTTTTATTCAAACAAAAGTTTAAGGCTATTTGTGACAGGTAAAATGCTTGTGTTCCTATGTTTTCCGCAGGACCTCATTCTAAAAAGTCTGAACTATCCCTTTAGAGCTGTGGTCCTCAATCCTGGTCCTTGAGGCACACTATCCTTCATATTTTAGAGGTTTCCCTGCTCTTAAGTAGGTCTGCAAGTTCTGCAGGAACATGTTAATCACTTATTCATTCCAATCAAATGTGTTGAAGCTGATAAACACCTGAAACATACAGGATAGAGGCCCTTAAGGACCAGGGTTAAGGACTACTACTTTAGAACTTCACAAGTCTACAGGCGTGAATGGTAGCATGGGTTATTCTTCACTTTAATAGGGACAAACAGTTAAATGCTAATATAAATATCAATCTGTTTTGAATACATGTCTTTCTATGAGGACAGAAACATTTTTCAAACAATATTTTTTGTTAGTTTTCAGTGAAAATAATTGCTTCTGTTTAACAGTGAAAATATGGTGAAAATAAAGGTGGGTTTAGAAAGGGCCAATACTCTGTACAACTAAAATTATAAAAATAAATTTAAATTATTATATCAGGGCACAGATACTAGAGGACATAAACAAAAGTCGCCTGCTTTTGCAGAACATGTCTCTGAGGAGTCTGCGTGTGTTTGCATATGATAGTGTATGTGCATCAGCTGTCTCCCCTGTAGCCGCTTCATGTCACCAAACACTAGGGGCCCGTAGCTATGGCCATGGGTGGTCCAATATGTGAGAACTGCTTCCTGCAGGGAGTGTGAAGATACCCCCTGATGGTATCAAAATATATACCACAGAGGGAGACAAAATACACGCAAAAAAGGAACTCACAATACAAGGAGTTGCAAATCACACTGACACAATCTGAGTGTGTTATTCATTTAGCTATGAGCACGCATTTAAACAAATAAATGGAGTTTCTTTCTGATGTCTGCTTTGCTCCTGTTGTGTGACTAGACTAGAATATTTGTTTTATCCTTAAAATCATTTATTACCTGAATGTGGCTTTACCTAAGTGGTGCAAAAACACTGAGAATAGCACATTTAAATGACATGTAAATGTTAATGGAGTGCTTTTTATAATGCATTAAATCAAACCTAACAATTCAAGAATGAAATTTGGTGTGAAATGGCAAAGGTTATCAGATAAAATATGATAAGTAAACATTCTTTAAAAATAACAGGTTCGGTATTTTTGCCCGTAGGTGTTAGAGTGCAGCAAAGAATTAGATATAATCTTAACTGGTTAAATATTTCTACATATCAAAAATAACCTCAGCATATAGGTAATCATTGAAAAGTGCTTCAAACAACTAAAAGTTAAATATTTACAGTGTTTACACTTTTACAGCCTTTCCTAGTTCTACTTTACAAAAGTAAGTTTTGCTTTTCCACTTTTATTAACAGACCTATGATTTATCTATGTAAATTATATAGATCTCAGCATTAAGTGCTCACTAAAGTAAATGAGGACAGTCCAACAGACACATGAAATGTTGGAAAGTAACAGTTTGTATAATTATTAGGGGATAACCATAATGAAACAGAGATTGTTATAAATAAACCGTACTTAAGTCGGCACAACTGATCTGAACCACAACAGAATGATCATGAATGCAAAAAAAAGTGGAATTAGCTGAAAATGACAGAAGATCAAAGACGAGCTGTGGCAGCAGTGACAGAGAGCAGAGAAGACACTTGGATAATAACGTGATGGGGTGAAAAGTGATGGAATGGTTTCAGGGAGAAAAAAAAAATCTGACTTAAAAAAGAAGAGCATTAACTAGACAGACCTAACATTTTCATAACCATTCCTTAATAATCTCAATCTCAGTTTGATTTTCAGGTTCTATCAAACTGCCAAAAGGATTAAAAGAAAGCTTTCCTTTCACACAAAAAAAAAAAAACACGAAGAAGAAACCTTGCCCCTGTAACCTGGATCAGGATAAGCTGTATAAAAGTAAATGAAGGGATAAACAGTTTGCTTAAGCAGCTTTTCAATAATAATAAAATGTAGAAAAAATATTCAACCACATTTTGTAATTTAATTATTATCTATTATTTAAAAATAAAATATAAAAATAGTAAGCCCTTTTTATTTTCTTTCAGTCCTGTTTGTCAGATTTTCATTACACTCATGCTTTTAAATTCCCTTTTTTTCCCAGGTAATGAGTTGTGTTGATCACAACACTGATGTTAAGTTCAAGTCAATTACAAGAAGACAAACCAATTAATTGTGATGTGTGGGTTACGCCGGTGTGCACGTTAAATGTTCTGTGTGTGTGGCGCAAAGAAATGGTCACAATCTTACAAAACTGAGAACAGAGAAATGGGTTTCTTGAATGTCAGATTGTTATGGAGATCAAATTAAACTTGTCTTTAAATACAACGCAGATATGAAATACAGGTAATTATTTTAACTGCTGCCAATCCACAATGAAGTGATTAAGAATAACTCGTGCTGAAGTTAGAGCAGAGATGAGGTAATAATTTGTGTTCCCTGTTTTATTGTCTTACAATGTGAGCTAAGAGAATTCTTTGTAAAGGAAATCTGACAACTGCAGCTCAATCAAGATTCACATTTATGAACTATTAAGATGTGGAATATTATGTCTAAATGTTTGTGCTGTTGTTTAGGACAGCAGTACCATGGGATCCCCCACTTAAGAGAAGACACCAAAAATCACAGGTGGTTAGCAGGGTTTGGACTGCACAAAGGTTGTTTCATTTAGTTTTGAACACACAAAAAGTAACAGCCATATTGGATTAAATAAAGTCTGGGTGAAAATAAACTGTACTACATCCTGCTATAGGACACAAAGCTACCTTTAATAATAAATTGTGTGTGTATAATGGAATGAGGATAAAAATGTTCAAAAAAGAAGTCCAATAATTTCAACACAACTCTTTATTAAACTGGTCTAACCGACTATAACAATATATAACAAGATGCTCAGAGTACAAGTTGTGAATGACTCTCAGCTACTACCATACAAGATCAAAACAAGCCTAATATCTGTGACTCATTGTGTGGCAGTTTTGTGTTTCCTAAAGTGCCTAGCACACGCCATCAGAAGTCGAACAGTTTGATATTTGTTTTCGCTAGAGAATCACGATAACTTATTTTAAGAACCAATACCAATAACTTTCTCCTTCTAATGGCCGATAATAACTAATAACATGCCAGGATATAAGACTAGACAAAAATGGTTAAGATCATAACATAAATAAACAAGACCAAAACCAGATGACACTGTAAATTATACTATTTGAAAGAAACTCTTAGCAAACAAACATTTCTTAAGTATATTAAACAAAACAATTTCTCAAATGGCCATCTTTTTTAAATAAGGCACATTAATTATAAGAAGAAGACCTGATCTCAGATTTAAACAAAAAAGAAAAAGTAATTCCACAAGTTCAAAACAGATAATGCACTAAAACCAGTTAAATTCAAAGTACATTTGTTTTTATTATTACCTGAAAGACTGCTTCTGAGAGTGTGAATGCATTACGACCGAGTCATACTACAGAAAGACACACAGACAGGTAGCGGCTGTTCAGCATGGTAAACCGTGGCTAACTAGGAGATAAAAGCCTCAGTCTGGCCAGGGTGAACGGCTGGTTGTCGAGCTCCATCATTTCCATCATTAAAGTGCTTGAGATTTGCATCCTCTCTGGATATTTTTTTTAGATTTGTCCAAAGCCTCAGCAATGATTTAAGTCCCGATGAGTTCTTGAACACTAGCTTGTTGTTGTTAGCATTTTAGCAAACAGAGTTTGTGCTGCGTTCAGGAGGATACGGATATTACAAGTTCCCAAATTGGGATTAGTTGTTCTGACCTATTTATGTTTATCATTATAAAGGTTGTGTGTAATATACATGGTTAGTTGGTAAAATATTATTAATAATTATTAAAATGGCTAGTTGTTTTTCAGCACAGAGAATTCTCATTATTTTTCTAATGAGAAAGTTGTTTTTACGACGCCACTTGAACGAGTCGTGCCGGACGGAAAGCGGCTTGACCAAAAAAGGTAAAAAATAAACACGTATACTCACTGCCGCGCTGGCAAACATTAACATATATTATAAGTTCTGTTTGTTATGATATTGGTCGATAAGTATGACATCATAATTTCATGATATTGGGCCGATAACTATCATGCAGTTTTCGCCCACACCTTTCGTAGTCCACGAGACACGTGTTGCTGGGAAACCCCTACCGGAGCTGTACACATTAATGTATAGGTTTCGTATCACTGGAGTTCCCACTCTGAAAAAATAAATGTCTTCGACAATATCCACCATTACTTTGGCCACAAATTTATCATGATTAACACGCCACACTTTCAGTAGACAGATTCCTCTATGAATGTTTGTCTTGTTTCAATCCCGAAGGTTTTGGCCATTTGAGAACCTTTATAAATGTCTGCTGTCAGGCTTTCAGAAGACGAGTAGTTGAAGCAAAATGCAAGCGTTTTTCACACCCACAAATTTTTGACCAGTAACACAATAATTTTATATACAGAGGGGGCAAAAAGTTTGTCCTGAGGTGTTTGAATACAAGAGGTAGAGGGCTGAAAGTGGAGAACAAAATGATACACATTTTGTCATGCAAACATGACATGATACGATTTTGCTGGTTTGGATTGAGCACGCAGAGGCCTTAAAATTGAGATATTTTAGCAAAACATTAAACAAACATCTTGTGCAATCTGTTAAGGCTCAAAATGTGTGTTTGGGGCCATCTTGAATCATGCTGATCAGTTGTACATCCAATACTTAATTTCTGCAAGTTTTATTACAATTTCTTAAATGGTTCCTGTGATATTTTAGAAAAAGATAAACACATGTACACATGCAGACACAGGCAGAAACATGATCAACTGCCTCTCGAGTGATAATTACTAATCATGAGAGAAGAAGGATTTAGCTTTTCTATTTTTTCAATATACAAATAAAACTGTTCCCTCTAATTCCAAAAATACCCACACAAAAAGTTCGACAAAAAATGTGGTGGAAACTATCAAACAAAAATAGAATAAATCCACTGAACAAAGTGTTCAAAGAACATCTTTAATGTTTTTTTTATTTATGTATTTATTTTTTGAGAATGTTAATTGTGGTCAATACCAGATAATGAATTTCAAGTAAAATGGATTTATTTATTTTTTCTTACTTTTCATCCACAAGTAGATGTAAAGAAGTTCTGTTTATCGTTATGACATGTACAGTCAAACAGTTATTGTGCTCCACACTGCAGGAAGCCACATCAGAACAAAATGCCTCAAGAGAAACAGGCTGAATGCAGAACTTTAATCTTTATGGATTTCTAAAAAAACAGCCAAAAGACTGAAAGTGTTCAAACAAGAAACTGTGAAGATTAAAGCAATTAATTCAACTCTCTCTACCCTCTCAAGATCCAAGTCTGGACTTCAAAGCAAAGCAGACAAACTTTAGGATTTGAGCCACTTGTGCTTTTTTTTATTTATTATTTTCTTTGTTCTCTCTCTCTCTCTCTCTCTGGTGTGTGTTCACTGTACCATGATTCACTTGAAATTTACAGCCAAACAAATACTTTGCAGCCTGCATAGATTTTTCCCTGGAAAACTATTGACTTAAACTTACATAATCTTAAGTAAGATAAAGAGAAGATTACTTAAAAAGAAGAAAAAAAACACTTCATAGAAGTCGAAACAAAAAAAGCAAAACATGATAAAAAAAAGCAAAAACAAGCAAGCAGCAATAAAAATATATATATATATAGAAAAAAGTGCAAGTCTCATATTTTAAAGACAATGTTATTAAAATATCAGTATCATCAAGAAGGCTTTTTCTTTTCTTTTTTTCAGCACATTTCTGCTTCAGGACTTTCTCAAAATTCTTAAAATGGGATTTTGTTTGAAATATTTACACAACTTTATTAACAGGAAAAGGGGTGTCATTTCATTTTTCCCATTTATGACTTGCATAAACTGTCAGGTATGTAAACAACAGAACAGCGCTACGTGCATCCGATAAGAAAAGGGAACATGGACTCACATTTTAAGGAGGAAGAACTAAAACCCAAATGTGAGTCAGAGGTTTTATCAGCAGTTAAACACGTTAACAGCCACAAGCTGGGTCTCAGAGTGTGTGTGTGTGTGTGTGTGTGAATGTTTGTGTAGTGTATAGATAGGCCGAGGTCGAGAACATGGCCTGAAAGTTAATTTAAGTCTCCTACTGCCACCTATTGATGGAATAGGGAACTGACAACCCCTCCCCCACAGTGTTGTGCAGCAGCAAAACTCACTCGGCCTTTAGGTGGAAAACAAGAGAAGAAAAACAGACAGAGAGGAAACATGGAAAAAATGAAATAAGTAAAAGAATTGTTATTTTATCGAGACAATTTAAAAACCCAAAAAGCATTTTGTAAATGCCCAACACAACAACTTACCAATTATCTCTTTTTAAAAAATGCCTATTTAGCTCATAAGCAGCAGTTTAAATATGCTTCACGCTTTACTTTTTTTGGAAACATTTACAAAATAAACTCCTAAAATGAAAAATAAAAAAGCATATATAAAAACATTGAGGTTTGAAGGACTCTTTTACATAAAACCCACTGGATTCTGTGCAGTAATGGATGTGTGGAGCAAAGCACTTGATGCACTTTTCTTGTTTTGCAGAGTTACAGATTTTGTATACATTACAAAAAAAGACAGATGTTAGCAGACTACAGTAATAAGCAGCAGTAAAAACAGATAGGACAGCATACAAGACATTCAGCAGCACAAACAGAAACTCATTTCAATAGACGTGCAGCAGGTCTGTAATGTAAGGTGACTGTCAAAGGTTTTAAACTATTCTGATGTGGCAAAGTGGAACAGAGAGAGGAGGGGTGTGGACAAGTTCACAGAGGACAGAGCAGATGGTGTCTGCTGGACTTACACAATTACACTCACATTTACACACACACAAACAAGTGCACACAGGCACACAACACACTGGTGACATAATAGCAGCATGCCAGGTGTGTGGTTGGTGGCCTGCAGTCTGGCATTGAGTGGGAGCCGCGCTGAGTGTGTCAGTGTATATGTGCTCTCTTTGTGTGAAAGGGGCCCCCTATTCACTACTCTCTGCTGCCAGCTTGGCACTAAATCACAGGGGAAGACGGTACGCACACACACACACACACACACACACACGAGCAAGCAAACGCACCCAACACACACAACACCCTCTGCTGTCTTTTTTTTTTTGTCCAGCCTGGGGAGAGATTTAAAAGAGGTCAAAGCAGAATACAGAGGCAAAGACACAAATGAAGGACAGCAGCAGTTTTTAGCTGAAGTTTAGGAGTCAAACTCAGAAAACGGACTTAATACGACACAAGAAGCGAGACAAGAAAATAACAGTCCTCAGCTCTCTTCTTTGGAGTCCCAGTGGCTTTCAGCTTGTCAAATGGAGAATAAACAGACACACACTAACACACAAAGAGCCTCATGTCCATGCATAATGAGTGGTGTGGAGGTGAGGCTGCAGCTGGGTTACACAAACCTCGCCTGAAGAGACAGCCTCAGGGAAAAAGAAAAAAAAAAGTGCACAAATAAAATAAAAATATGACATTAGTGTTTTATCCCACTGATAAAAAAATGTGAAAATTAACTTTCTCTCTTTATATTTTTATGTTCACAACAATTAAGGTAAAATTGGAGTTAATAAGAAAATCAAAGCTCCTTTTGTGTTTGTAGTCTCTCTAACTCTGTTCTACACAAACACATGGCCATCTTTGCATTTAATGTAGTCATAATTGGCATCAATGATAAACCAGCATTTAAAATGTAAAAAAGGTTCCCTGGGATAAAATTTATCAAAGCAGACTTTCTGAGACTGACTATAAAGCAAAGCAGAGACTTTAGATCTGAACTGGGACTGTGCCATTTATCTTTAATAAAATTGTTATCAGTTTTATCAAAGTTCACTAACAAAAAATATAATTGTAGAAAATGCATGTATATTTAAATTGTTTTTCTGGTTTGGATCTTTGTTCAAGCTTGTTGTTTATTTAAGATACTGGGTGTAAAAATGCTGCTCTGCATTTTTAAAATCATAACAGCTAATTACACTGTCTCCATTCTGTTTATGTCAATTTTACACATAGAAAATTAATCTTTGTTGTCACAGAAAGTAAAGCTTTAGGAATTTGCTGGTTTAAATTAAAACCATAAATAAACTAAGGACAAAAAGTAAGGAAATTTGTGTTTGGTAGATAATTTCTTTGTTGTAACAATGCTTCTTGATAATAAATCTTACACCATTGAAAAGCCTGTTAAGTTCCCTTTTAAATAGTGCCTCATTTGTAAGGAACATGCCTTTGTGGTATGAGCAGTATGCTGCGCGTGTGGGTTGTGCACATAAAAAATTGGTCAAATCTTTTCTGCCCAACAGCTTATTTTATTGTTGCTATTGACTCGTTTTGAACTTTTGATACCCCCAGGTGCTGCCAATCAGGTGCTGCTATAAGATTTATCACCAAGACACATTGCTACAACAAAGAATCTACCAAACACTAATTTCCTTACTTTTTGTGCTATGTATATTTGACATATTTTATTTCACTTTTTCTAAATTTAAGTGTTTAAAAAATGTGTTAGAACCGCGCCTAACTGAAACAGCTTTATATATAATTCATTGTTTCAGTGACACACATAACTGCCTGAAGCTTTGGTACAGTACTGGTGACATAATGTATCGCGGAAACTGTGGCGCATATCTCCCTGTTGCTGTGGTATGAACCGTTTCTCAGTTAAAGCGTGCATGGAGAACTCCGTGTCTGTGTGGAAACCATCAGCGAGTTATTGGCCTGGAAGCGATTCAGAAAATCCATTTTAGCCTCTCCATGAGAGCTCTTCCATCGGATAATGAATTTGACTGCACACACAGAAAATGTGTTTGCATGCTCAGCAGTTTTCTGCTTTCTAATAAATGGCACTTTGGTGACTAAACTGTGATCAATGTTCTATCAATATTTACCTCTTTTTGTTCATCTCTAGTTAAAGTCTGAGTTTAGATTTAATCTTATTTCCTTCGTTTTGTTTACCTAAATGAAAATGTCCAACTATACTCCATACACACATCCATATGTGTTCTCTATTCTGGAGAAAAGTGTGTTTTGACTCAGTGAACCTGTCAAATATGCTTTTGTTCCCTGCATGACCAAACATCTAGCAATGGTGATGACCAATAGTCCTCAAAAGGTTCACTGACCTGTTCCTGTGACCCAATTGAAGGTATAATTCAAAAGCACTAAACTATGGTGTGAAACCTGACAAAGCTGAATGATCCACTCAGCCATAGAGGATAATTTCTGCCTAGCTTTGGCAGCCTCGTCTGACCATGTGTCGCATAGATACAGCAGCAGAGGTAAACAGGAGTTGACACCTGTCACAGATGTTGGACCAAGCCAGAAAGCTAGCCCCTATATCTGTCTGTCTATCTGGGCCTATCTGTCATATGTCATCCAGTAGAGCCCAGAAACTAAGCAGTGTCGTTTCTGCTAATATCTGTGTTTAACGCTGATGGCAGCAGTCATGTGGAAATTAGAGGGGGGGAAAAATAACAAAAAAAATTGCGTCTGTTAATATTAGGGGTTTATCTTGCCTCCAGTATATCAAGTCATCTTCAAAAAAAAAATAGTGATAGAAAATAAATGACAATATTAGTTTGAGAATCTAATTATACAGTGCCAGTCATTACTCTGCTCTTGCTGTGTCAATTCTAATATATTTATGTAAACTTAGGTGATGGGAGATTTTTGTTGTTTTTATTATCGCAGACTTAGTTTCAGTCTAAATCCAAGCTGTGTCCCGACTGCTAAGATGCATATCATGAACTAATGTAGGGTGTCATGTGGGAGTGATGGTAGTGCGTCTGTATCTAAGCAACGTCACATCCTGTTTGAGACAGGGCTATTTCAAAAACGCTTTGCTGACAGCTTCAAATGACAAGGCGTCAGCCAATGTGGCGGTTTAAAGACTTCCATTAAACAAAATAAATAAACAAACCAGTTTATTCTCTCTGTGCAGCCATGGCCCCTCAATCTTACTGACTCTTTTACTAACAAGCAAACCAAATGTAAAAATCAAGCGGGGCATACTTTATGTGTGTTTTCTTTTAAAAGTTGCTAACTAATGAGAGCAGAATTATATAACTTTTAAAGTGATGAGAATTTTTGGCCTTGGACTTTAGTTCTAAAAAGTGTGCTAAAGAGTGTTGCTTTGACTCATTCATGCATGTTTGAGAACTCCTTGAATCTCCTATGGTAGACATGCTGGTACATAGCACCTCTCTGGAGCATAGTCTACAGCTGCGCTAAAGAGACAGAGGCCAAGTCACACATCCTTTTCACAACAAGTGAAGGTAACACAGTTACTTGACTGTGGTATAAAATTGAAGTATGTGGAAAATACATAATACCCACCATCCCACTTTACGTTCTAAAGGCAGGACATTGTGTAGCTGTAGAGTCTGGCAGTGAGTTTATTAGAAGACACAGTGAAATTTCAACGCCTTTCAAAAAGGTGTTCAGTCTGCTGTCTTATTATGACATACTTTTTTTAAAGCTAGTTCATCACAAATGAGAACTGGTTCTCAACTAACTTACCTGTTAAAATAAAGGTGTACATATAAAGAAAAATGTTACAATTTTTACAGGAAAAAGTGTTTAAACATGGGTAAACACAATAAACAAGCTGGTCAATTCTTTCCCTTATACCAGTAAGCAGTAAGTTAGCTCTACAAATGGCTACAAATAACATATTAGAACTGGAAATAAATCTAATAACTACCCACATATATCCTTCTAGTTGCAAGGAACTCTAGTATCAGGTATTTGCCGGGCTCATTGTCTCATAACCTTGGTAGCATGAGAGCCTCTATAACTTTACGTAAATTTCATAAACTTCTGTAAAATTTGTAAACAGCGTACCCTCAGTTCTTTTATGAAGCCAGAGGAACACACATACAGAATAAATTGCTTCGAGAAAGGAGGTGAGAAGTAATTTTACAGCTGTGTGGTGTTTTCCCAGTTTTCCAGCCCAGGTCAGCTCATAAACAATTCAACAATTAAAACATTTTTTTTCATATGTAACTTTCACCATTATATTGTATTAGTTTAAAATGGTCTCCTAACAATGTTTTCATTTATTGCAATAATTTCTGAGAAAGTTTACCTTTCAGCAAAATTTGTTATTGTGACAGGCCTACATGTGTGCAACATTTGAATACATGGCACTTGGAATATAATTACCCAATGATTCACCGCAGTCCAAGCAGGACTTTGCAACACTGATGTAGCATAAATTGATACTGCAATAATGAAAAAGTTTTGATATTTAGTGCAGCTGTACTAAAATGTTTTTTAGGACACTTAAGCACCTTAAGATCCAAAGTTTCCTTTTGACACACAGGCCAACCCACACTCTTCATCTCACCATGTGTCACAAAAAACACAGACACACACACACACAGACACACACACATAAGAACCTCTCTACTCCTCACCCATACAGCCATACACGCCCACAACCTTATCATTTGCGATGACATTCACAGCCTCCATTACCTGCATGCATTAACAAACCCCTCTGATGTTAAAAATTATACATTCATACATTTGAATAATTCAGATTACTCTAAAAGCTGTGCACTCTCACTCTCCCTCCGTTTTCCACATGGAATGAGAGCTATTTACTTCAAATCGCATTTGAATAAATCCTATAAATCCTTTCAAAGTTCCCTGAGATAAACCAATCAAAAAGCCCTAAAACTGGCACAGTGGCCAATTAAAATTAGCATTTAATACTTTTCAGCTCATTTTTATTCACAATACATCAAATAGTAAATCAAATTGCTGGGTCTATTTGTAAGACTCAATTTGTTTCAGATAAGAAAAAGGTGACTAATAGAGTGAGACAGAGGGGCATCGCTGCACTTCCATAATGTATTTTAAAATCAAACAAAAATATTTTAAGAATAAATATGTTTGCATTTTATTTATAAGTGCGGAAGATGATTCTATTAGTTTAGCAAAAATGAAAAACTTTATATATGACAGAGAAAATATTTAAGACCGAATGATGTGGGATTCAAATTACTCCTGAATTTAAAACTACTTTTAATGAAACTATCATTCTCACCAGTGTGTGCAGATCATCGTGCGTGCAAAGCTGCATGAGTGAGAAGCAAATATTATCAGCAGGAATCAGAAATCTATAGCGCCAGCTTGTCTGTCAGCAAAAAATAAATAAATACCTCAATGGTTTAACGGTTTTCTAACATTTAACAGATGTAATCTTCTGAAAGAGGCCATATTCGCAATGAACAAAAAGGAACTTGATGTAGAACTTTTTTTATTCAATGTCTATTTTTAGTTTTAGTTTTTACCCGTCTGCTTCTAACAGTCAGTTCCTCTTACTTCCTCTTCTCTGTTTTGTAAACAGCTAACTATATGTGATGTTTTCTGCTTTGTAACACATTGTGGCTTTGGGATATTAATAATTCATGCATTTATCTCATGCACACAAAGCACATACATGCAGTCTATGTAATTTCACATTATTTTAGTAACATTTGGCTTGACTTTAAATTTGTATTTACTGCTTATTGCTTTCAACAGAGGTGTATATTAGTTTCACTTGATATTTGAGACTTTTGCTCAAAAGGTTGTGGATATTAATAGATGTACAACAATGACACTAAGGCTACATTCACACTAGGGCTGGGCGATATGGCCTAAAATCAATATCACAATATATTGACCAGTTCACCTCGATAACGATAAATGCACGATAACTCTTACCATCCCCCACCACACACACACACACACAAGTACACTGTATAGTATAGTCATATACACTGTGTCCATGTTCTCAATCAAAGTACAAAGTTTAGTATTCTCTAATGAAGCATTTGCGTGAGATAAATTTGTTTTTGTTTTTTTTAATCCAACTCAGGTCTGTTCAGTATGTTGACACATATCTACAGTATATCATCTATATTATCAGATATACCTGATGTTTTTAAAAGCAACTATGGTCTGAACAGTCTCTTCATCCAACTTTCACATTAGTGAGTTATGTAGAATATTGCTAACAACCTTGTGCCATTTAAGTCCTGGAAGTACAGACTTCTTCAGATACAGAGTTAAAGTCCAGTTGCTTTGTCTTTGTTCTTTTAATTTGACATTTCCTGGATTACTGAGAATCAACAGCAGCACATGATAGTAATGTTGGTGTCAGACCGCATCAATACTAAAGTTATTGAATCAATACTTTAGATAGTTTCACTTTCAGTACGTTGATCCAATTCTAAAAATACAATGCTGCACTGCAGTAGCCAGCAAGAGGCAAGGTGAAATGTAAACATTGGACAAAACAAGCATAGCAGATAATTTAATTGGCTCTGGGACTAAATATCTTAGGTCACTTTCAAAGTAAATTAAAAACCGTTTCACAAATGATACACACATACTGTGTAGCATTCAGTTTTACTCAGTGTGCTAAATGTGACGTCAATTCTTTGCATGCTTCGGTGCCATAGAGAGTTCACATTGTAATAAAGGTTGCATTTAAAATAAAAAATAAATAAACTGAAATTGAGCATTAAGACATGCAGTGTGAACACAGCCTAATGGGGTTTCTCAAAAATACTGAAACATCTTCCTTTTTTAACTTCCCTAAAACAAGAGTAAATGTCAGATGTATTTTCATGCACATCGCCCATGTGTTAAACACAGACGCACACAAACACACACACAGGCTCACACTAAGGTTCAAGCAGCTGGTGAGTTTGCCCTTGATTGACCAGCCTGTGGCAGTGGCACCAATGCAGCTGTTTCAGAGAGTTCTGGGTGGGATTTTAAAAAGATGTGTCCTTGAGAAGGGTATAAAGTTTTTTTTGTTTGTTTTCTGTTACCCTTTTATAGGTGATCAATCTGGCTTCCACATACTTCATTCTATGCCGACTTGTAAAAATTTTGTTTTGGTTATTTTATAGGCTTGGGTGGTATAAAAGTATTTTGTTGTAGTACGGAATCAAAATATGATGATGGTATAAAACAATTATGATGTACAAATCACGTGAAGTGAAGCGCACATGAACACTCGGACAAACATTTCAGAATATGCCACGTTACTAGCTGCGTTTCCATTGCAAATGTGCACAAAACTTTGTTGATAGTCTGTTAATGTTGAAAAAACACAGTTTCACAATTGCGGTGTTTCCATTAAGTAAGAAATGCTATTAAAGCCATGCGTGAATACGTTTGTTCTCTCAATAAGTCATTACAAACATGGCGGCAATGGATGTAAACACATGCATATTGCTACCACGACACTAGCGCTCATCATCAGAGGAGGCGTCGGTGTCTTATCGAGGCTTTCAAGTGACAAGCCCCTTAATTTGAGAGTAGCTATGTATGCTGCGTTTTTGGGAAATTGTAGTCGGTGAGTTTACTACTTTCTTTTACAACTTCGGTGATTTTATTACTTCTTGTTGTCTTCTTCGTCGTCGTCTTTTTCACCTGTAGAAATAGCTGGTTTTTGATCACGTGGCTCCTGTGATGCGAAAAAAGTGTTTCCCTTGCAGTTTTGCGAAATACACCAATTTTGATACGGCCAAAAAAACACCTCATCCTAGCGCAAAAAAACTATTTTACTCACATCGGCTATATATTAAATCTAATTGTTAGCATTACAGTATATATAGGTCCAAATGAGGCCTCTAGTAGATTTGTTTTAAATTCCATCTTCAGCTTAGATATCTTTAGTGTCGGACAAACTTTTCATAAGTTGGCATAAGATGTCTAAAATGTTAGTGTGACAGGGCCTTAAAAACTTAGATGTACAATGGAATTTTAAAAGGCAGAAACAAAACACAAGAAGACCTTAATGATTATTTTTAAGATTGACTTGTTCAATTTGTAGATATTTCTGAAGACTGTATTTTTAAACCTAGAAAAATATATTATCATATATTTATGTATATATTATTATCAACATCAAATTCCTAAAATAAAACCTAACTGTTCTACCTCTACTTTTTTATGGATTTTAAAATTTGATGTTGCAATACCAGTGAAATAATAAAACTAAACTTTTTCCACACTATATTATAGGCTCACAATTTTTTGTCCACATCATCATCCACCAGCATCTTCTTCAATACACAAATCCTAAAACTGATAATACCCATGCTCCCAGACATAACAGCATGCCTCTTGGGTTATCAATGTGTAAACTTGCCCTTGTCTGACCTGCCTAAGGGCTCTGATAGAAGCCTCCTGTGCAGCTCGGGATTCTGGGAGTGTGCTTTTAGGGAACAGATGCCAGGGCACAACAGCTGTTCCTCTGGCACCAGGATACAGCAAATTGACCGGACCCTCTAACCAGGAACAAAAACAGCAACATGTGTTACTAAAACCCTCATCTCTCGATAGGACAGACAAACACACATCAATGTATCACAGAACTGGGAATGTTAACCTTTTGGACACCATAAAATATAGACACCCATCAAAATACATATTCACACTGCACAGAAAGACCTCAAGTCCAGACTGAGGATCGAACCCAGGACCTTCTTGCTGTGAGGTGTCAGTGCTAACCACTGA
Source organism: Anablepsoides rubrolineatus (assembly GCA_031762495.1). Lineage (NCBI taxonomy): Eukaryota > Metazoa > Chordata > Actinopteri > Cyprinodontiformes > Rivulidae > Anablepsoides > Anablepsoides rubrolineatus. The sequence continues at coordinate 17,779,234 of JARVGW010000564.1, read as the reverse complement.
GCCGTCATTGTGCCATCTGTTTGGAATATACTTCTTTCTGCACTACTTGTATGACTTTTAGTGGCAAATCCTATAAAAACTCAAATTCAAAGAACTAAAATGATTCTTTGTGTACAAGAAGCTGCATTCACTCACCCTGGAAAGACTGCTTGGCTCTCTCCACAAGCTCGTCTATGGGGTAGCTGGCCAGGTCTCCTCGAGCGTGTTTAGTCTTGCAGTAGGTACATGCATTTAGGCACCTAGACCAACATAAAAGAGACAGACAACATAAAAAAGTCTAATCACTGCTAGCATAAAATGAACATGTAGTTTTATAGTATTATTGTTATGCAAGTGTTAAGAATGTATTCAAAAACCTTGGTTTTGGCTCTGTAATCTGAATTAATTGGCAACTGTTTTTGTTTTAATTAATGAGTAAATATGAGCGTTAATGTGGATGAAAAGTGATGGAAACAGTAAGTGTACAAGTAAACTGATGAAACATCTTAAACAACCATTCTTCCATGCTGTCTGGGTAAATGAGAGGTCCAGGTCCAGATTACATGGAGGCTTTTTTTTCTAAAACTACCTGTTGATTTTATTTCATACCCCTTGGTTTACAATATTCCTCTCAACTCTGGTGAAATCCACTTGGTTTGGAAATCTTTTTACTTCCTCTCTTTAAAGGTGTGGACCCCAATAATTTGAATAGCTACAGGCCAATCTCCAAGCTTTCAGTTTTGGCCCAAGTTCTGGAGTCAGTAAACAACTTGAAACTTTTTTAAATCTCCAACACTATTTTAACAGACTTACAGTATAAATTTATAGCAATGCACAATACTAAAGTATAGTAAAGTAGTAAAATATTTTATTAAGGAGGGAGGGGGGTTTAGATAAAAAGCAACTATTGCAATAGGAAAATACTTTCTATACTAACCTTAACCCAGCAAGGTCCTTAGGATGAGATCTTGCTTTATTAAGATGACATAATGACATTTGTTAAACAGTATTTATGGGAGGCCTTCTGACTGCCTCAGGGGAGCAGGGTTCACCACAGATGTCGACAGACAGCCTGATGGGTCTGTGTTCTTCTGTGCTCTTGTTTGAAATTTTGTTGAAAAGGCTTATTGACTTGGACTTTCTTAGAAAGCAGTTGAATGGTTTAGGAACTACTTGTCCAACAAGTCAGTGTGTGAATGTGGAACGTCTGTCTTCCATTTGTCTGGTGGTACCCAAGGGTGATCCACAGGGCTCTTTCCTGGGTTTGTTTTTTTTAAACTTTTCTATTAACTTTTTACCATATGCAAAATTATTTATTTTTGCTGATGACACATTCTTATATTGTGCTGCAAACACACTGCTAAGAGTTAAGTCTAAACCAAAGTTGTTGCTGTCCAATATTACTTTTCAAGGCTCTCAGATCGAAGTAATATCTTAGGTTTTAATATTAATGATGCCCTTGCTTTTGTTCCCAATATAAGACAGCTGGTGAAACAGTTGGAGATGATGTTAGGCTTTGACTTAAAATTAATCCATACCTATATTTTGAGGCTAGAAAACATCTTGTTGATGCCATTTATTGGTCTATCTTAGACTACGGAGTCATCATTCTTATGCATCTCCATGTTACCATATGTTAGACTCTGTTTATTATCTCTGTGTTGTGTATACCCAGGTTGGATGGACAGCCTTATCCACCTGCAGACTGTCATTGGCATAATCTTGTTTACAAAGTGCACTTGGGTTTCCTTCTCCCTGATCTCCTATCTTATATTGTTAAGAACTCCTCAGGAGGTTAATCTAAGCACTCTGATGATTTAATTTTATTAACTGCACCTAAGGTTTGTATAGATTATAGTAAAATAACATTCCAGTTTGCTGCACTTTTGGACCAGTATCAACTGCAGAACAACTTGAAGCTGATGGGGTTGGTCTTTTTTAATGTTTTTAAGGTCATTCTTTTTGTATATATTTTAACTGATATCATAGTGTTCTCTTATTTGTATAATACTTTCACTACTGTGGTTTTATTACTGGTAATGTTTGTGTGCTGCTGGCATTCTGGCCAGGTCTCTCTTGAAATAAAAGATTTGTAATCTCAATGGGATCTCCCTTGTTAAATAAAGCTTTGAATAAAAACAAAATGAAACAGAGAGAACAGCTGAACATAAAAAGTCAAATCTGCCCTTTTCGGCCAAAATTGTTCATAAAGACTTTAACTAATTCCAAAATAACCATGAGCAGCTGTGTCTCAGACTGGGACAAACAGCATTGTATGGATTTACAAGAGTACAGAAGCTTAATTCAAATTGTCAATGAAAAGAAAAGAGGAGGATAATAAATGTTCTGCCTTTTGTAAGTTAAGCTGCCCTAGAGCTCCCTCTAGTGGTTGCTTGTAGTATTGTTTTGATTACTCAGCAAGAAATATCCAAGATGGTGGAAGGTCATACCAGAACGTTCATGTGTTAGGCTGATATTGACTTTAAA